>PVKP010020816.1:0-24262 GCA_004027715.1 Plecturocebus donacophilus
TCTTCAGGGTTCGAGTGATTTTCCTGCCTCAGCCTCCTGAGTAGCTGGAACTACAGGTGTGCACCACTATGCCCAGCTTATTTTTTATATTTTGAGTAGAGATGGGTTTTATGTTGGCCAGAATGATCTCTATCTCTTGACTTCATGATCCACCTGCCTTGGCCTCCCAAAGTGCTGGGATTACAGGTGTGAGCCACTGTGCCCAGCTGAGATCCAAACTTTTTAAAAGAACTCTGTAGAGTAGATGATGTCCCATTGTCATTTAGTTTTTAAGTTTGAGAAAAAAAATCTCAGATTAATTATTTTTCTCTCTGCCTGGGTTTTGTGTTTGCTCTTTTTTTGGGTGAGTAAGTGGGAATTTAATTTTATTCCCCTGGAATATGTCTAAAGGTTGGTCTTTCCTCAGTAACATTACCTTGTATATGGTAAATCCATTTGTTCTGCACCTTCATATCTTTTTTAGTTCAGGAATATAGCTAATGATTATGTCTTTATTACTTCTTTTCTGCCTGCTCTAGACTCTAAAAGTTAATAATCATTCTTGTTTGGGATCTTTGTTTCCTATTCTCAGTATCATTCATCTGTTATAATTTTCTGTTTTATTTCTTCCCTTCTATACATTTTAATGTCTCTAATATATTTTATTTTCTTAGAGGAATATTTTTTGTACTGCCGTTTGACAGTTTATATTTTATTTCACAGTATTGTTTCACTTCATCTTTTTTTTTTTCACATTTTGTATTTTTGAACGCATAGGGTGTCTTTCTTACCAAGATTTCTTTTTCTGTAATATCTTTATCAATATTATTCTCCTCCTCTGTATCTTGCATGGTATATTCTCCCTTTTTTATATATAGGAATCTTTTTCTTTCTAATTATCCATGAATGAAGAACAGGCTATCCAAGCCCATTAGCAGCACGGGAAGCTGTGACTTGCAGTCTCTAACTATCTTCCGTCACATATTCAGTGTCTATTGATATAAATTTAAATTACTTGCTCAGTAGTTGGGCTGCCACAAAAGTGCATGGGAAGGGAGCTGAAGCCCTTGGGCAGTCCAAGCTGGGGAAGATTTTTTTTTTCTGGCTTTGTAGGAGCAGTTTCCTGTATCCATCTGTTCGTTAGGCAATTCCACATCAGCTGTCTTGTGTGTTTGTGCTGTGTCTCCTTCTTTATGATGCAGCCATCTACATCCAGATATAAATGCCCACCGCTCAAATCTTGGAGAATCCTTACCCCCTTCCTGGCTCTGTTTGTTGGATCCATTTTATGAGCCAATTGGACCTCTCAGCACAACTGTTTTGAGTGCTGCCAATTCCCATGGCAAAGGGCCTTTCCAAGTGGTGTGCTCCGTCTTTCCCTAGACCCTTTCCTTGACCTCTAAATCAGAGGCTTTTGAAAGAATCTCTTCCACAGTTTCAAGGGTCTCCTTTATCTGTTTGTCTGCTATGTTCTCAAGAAGCTCTTTCTTAGTTTTCTATTGTTGCCAAAACAAGTTAGTAAAAAGTTAATGGCTTAAAGAAAACAAATTGATTATCTTACAGTTTGGAAGGTCAGGAGTCTGACACACACCTCACTGGGCTAAAATCAAGACCTTGGCAGAGCTGCATTCTTTTCTGTAGGCTCTGGATAGGATGGTTTTGTGTGTGTGTGTGTGTGTGTGTTTTATTGTTTTTTGATTTTTCGTTTTTGTTTTTCCCTTTTCCAGCTTCCCCAGGCCTTCTGCAAGCCTCAGAGTGTGGTTCCTCCCACCATCTTCAAAGCCAGCAAAGGCGAGTCAAGTCTTTCTCGTATTGCATCATGCTGACCTTCTCTTCTGCCTCTCTTCTACTTTTAAGGACCCTTGATTCCTCTGGGTCCAGTTGAGTAATCCAGGATAATCTCTCTCTTTTAAGGTTACATGATTAGCAACCCTAATTCTATCTTAATTACTCTTTGTTATATAGTGTAGTGTATTCACAGTGTATTTTAGGGATTATGACCTGGATATCATTGGGGGGACCATTATTCTGACTACCAAGGCCTCTGTGTCTTCTTCAATCATATTAAACCTCTGCAATATCTAGTAACACTTCCTTATCATTTCCAGCAGAATCTTGATATTCTTACTGACGTTCCACTACTGATGCCACTTTTTGTGTACTTTATCTTCAATGGGAGAGTTACATGGGTGTACTCAGGTCACCAAATTTTCAGGAAAGTGCAGATACTATTTATTATAAAGGGAATTATGTGACTTTTTAGGGAGTTTCCCCATGATTACATTTACATATCGATTATGAAATTTGTAGTTATTCAGTTTATACTATCTTTATTTTCCTGGGTTTATGGCTTTCTCTTGCTTTTTTAGGAATTTTTCCAAAAGTTTTTTAATCCAATAACTCCCTTTCTCATGAGCATTTTCGGCATAGGGTGAATAAGAATAAGTGCTGGAACTAAATTTAGCCAGTTTTGGTTCTCATATGAAAAATGGACTGGGGAATCGGTCAAAAACTTCTCATCTCATAATCAGTGTACTCAACACAAATTTGTTATAGTTCTTTTATATTGAACATTAAACTCTATCAAACACTTTCCATATGTTTTCCATTAGCTTTAAACCCTGGTGAATATTTGGAAGTGACTCTAGCTTTTAATGGTCCCTTAAGGAAACTGCTGAATTTTTTCCAATTCATATTACATTCATTCTATGTTGTGAAAACTAATTTTTTTATTCTACTTTAAATTGTGTCTTAAAAATGTCAAGGGTTTAAATTTCTATGAACAACTTCTTTGAATTTTGTCTTATCAATTGGATTCCCATGGGCATATTATTTTCTTTAACATTTTATAATTTTCAAGATTATATGACATTGTAATATTTACTTATTCTCCAGGGATACAGTCTCCAATGAAATTAGAAAGTTATTTGTTTGTTTGTTAGGTTGGTTGTTGTTTGTTTTTACATTAAAAAAATTCCTAGTTGGCTATAGGGATACCCTAAATCCCAACGGTATACCTTATATTTCAAAAAGCCTGAAGAATAAGCTGTCCCAAATGGTACTAAGGTAATACCTATACATAAAACAACATATGAGTCTCTGTTTCTTTTATTACCAATAGACTACAAGATTAATTTCTTTGTTTCCCTCCAAACGGCATTTTATTTGGAATGGAATCATTGTAACCTTTTCTTTTAATGACCTAGATTTTTGCTGAACTCCACAATCCAAACACTGTTTAGATCTACTAGATGTAAGCCTTCTGTGCTGACAGAACACCCCATGTGCTAACTTTCAGCTTGGGTCCCCCGATATAAAGTCTGCTAGTAAAAGTTGCTGAGCACTGTTAGGCTTATCAACAGACTTCAGTGAGGAGTGTGGCATTTCAGTGATACTAAGCCAGGGCTGAGCCATTCAGACATACCATTCATCACCTCCTTCACAGGGCCTGGACAGGCATTCCTGCTTCTAATCAGTACTTATATGGTGTTGGGAACAATGACAACAAAAAGATGTCTGCTGCGCCAAAGTAGGACAGTCATTTTATCTAGTGGCTGTTGAATTGATCATGTACTAATTGCTCTCATTGAGATATATTGCTCAAGAAAAATGAGTAATGAATATCAGCCAGGACAGGCATGAATGAGAAAGACCTTCACAAATCCTTAGGGTTGGGGTTTCAGAGGAACCAATTGTTAAAGAGAAGCCCATAAGTAAAAATTTGAAAATAGGCTCCACAAGTATCTGCATTAATATACCAAATAAAATAAACTTTATTTTTATTTGGATTATTCAGATTAATATTATTAATGCATTGTATATAGAAAATCAGCCCCTTGAACCAGAGGGGCCACCTCTGTCAAAGACTGACTTGGTGTGATCAGACCTCACTGTATTTTTAAACCTGCGGGTTGGGGGAGGATAGGGAGCCATGAATCTTTCCCTGGTTGGCACAAGATGAGTTGGTGGTATCAGGTGTGGCAGTGGCCTGATTCCTACTAGTGGTTGTTATAGCTCTCTCTGAAAGAGAGGTTCTCCTAAATATTCTGCATTTGAAATTGACTAAATAAAGTATGGTTTGTAATTAAACAGACTATAAGGAAGTCATTAAAAATCACATTCTTTAAGAATATTTAACTACACGGAAAATACTCATTATTACAAAAAGAAGTAGGCAACAGGATGCAAAAATTATGAAAATGTACTGAAATGGTTTTATTTATTATTTGTTTCTCAATGTTAGCATTATAATATATTTAAAATTTTATTTTTTTTCAATTTCTTGGATATGCCACAATAACCATATACTCTTATTATCACAGGAAAAATGTATTTTTAACAAAGAAATTAAAGAGAAATGCTTAAAGCAAATATTCCAGGCCTGGATCTACCAGCTCTAAATTTTGTTGAATAAGATTTAGAGTTATATGAACAATATTTAATCTTGAGATTTGGGTTATATTGGACAGGTAAAAGGTTGGTTGAATATATTTTTAGTGGAATTTGATTCTCATGTTATAGTTTCAGGGGGCTATCTTAAAGATAAATATGAAAGTAATAATTATTTCCAGTATATAAAATATGTAAAAAGATAAGCTTTAAATTTTATATTTTTCAGTGCAAAAAGAAAAAATTAAGCTAGTGCAATGCTATGGTTTCAATGTTGGTGGCCACCAAAATTCATATATGAAACCTACTCCTTAATGAAACAATATTAAGAGGTGTGCATTTGGGAAGTGATTAGGTCCATAAGGGTGATAAAAGAGGTTCAAGGACCTGTTTGCCCTTCCATCATGTGTGGACCTGTAGAAGGCACTATCTATGAGAAACAGGGCCTCACTAGGCACAGAATCTGCTGGTGCTTTGGTCTTGGACATCCCAGCTTCCAGAACTGTGAGCAATAAATTTCTGCTATTTGTAAATCACCCACATTTTATTTGGAATAAATGATTGTGGAAATTTGGTTATTTCACATCCATATCACCTTTTAAGTACTCAATAGATATTTTTCTTAATAAATAGATGAATGTCTGTTTCAGTCAATCTATTGCAGAGCTATTATTGCCAGTAACGAAAGTTGTTTATTTGCCCTTTGGCTAAAACTAAAAAATAGAGAGAAAGCTGAACTCACCAGTAAGCAATTTTGAGCTGTGAGCATGTTATGTTAAGTTATTCTATGTTCTGAAGGTAAGAATAATATCTCATTGTTGAATAATAGTAATCTCCTAAACCTAGTGAAGGCAAGAAGGCATGATGCTATAAAACAGTAAATTGGGAATCAGATTACTTGATGTCTCCTTCTGCTTCATGATTAATTTGTGTCTGCTGGTTGCTCTGTGGCCTTAGTGTTTTCATGTGTAAACTCAAACGTTTGTTCTAAAATAGTGGTTGTCAAATTGCAGCGGCCCAAGAAAGCGGTAGAATCTGGCAATGACAATAGTGAGGGGAGACGCAGGGGGATCTATGAGCCACGTTCACCCTTTCTGATCAGATTGCCACCGTGCTTATCTGTTTTTGGAAACTGGTTGCTTTATGTTTTCCAGTGCAAAACAAATAAACACACTCACTACTTATGAAGAATTGTTTAGGTAGGAGAGGCGTGAAACCATGTGTTCAAATGAGTGCAGTTAATTCAAGCTTTATTTTAATATATATAAAATTATATTTGAGAATTATTTTTAAAGGCTTGCTGACACTACAGGATTGCAAATCATTGTTGTCCATGTGCTTTGTTCTGGAGATGTGGTTTTACACTAGGTTGTTATTATTTTATGTGGTTAGTTCAGTGTTGAGATGAAATCAGCCATAAAGTTGTGAGTGATGAGTGTCCCTATGAAAGAATGGGATCTAATGGCTGAAAAAAAAAATAGTCCCTGATGGGAAACCAGAAAAGGTACATTCTGTTCTCGTAACCCACTGGCTAACAGAAGGGGGGCAATATAATAGGATTGTCTGCATTTTGTTTTTCCCATCAGCAAAATGGAGATAACACATGTCAACTATTAGTCTCCACTGGGGTTTTCCGGGGAATCAACTAAAAAGGCTTTTCAAGTGCTCTCTGGGGGAGACATAGTTTGTATTTAAATAACTTTGACAACCATCTTGGAACAGCTTCAGTTGACATTCTAGTGAATGAGTCTAGATAATTTTTTTCATTCAATTTATTATTTTATACAATTTAATATGCACAAATAGTTGCACATGTTTTCAAGGTACATGTGATAATTTGGTTCATTTTTTTGTTTTATTTTGTTTTACTTTAAGTTCTGGGATACATGTGCAGAATGTTCAGGTTTATTATATAGGTATACATGTGCCATGGTGGTTTGCCACACCTATCAACCCATCGTCTAGCTTTTAAGCCCTGCATGCATTAATGCTGTCTCTCCCCTTGCCCCCACCCCCCGACAGGCCCCGGTGTGTGATGTTCCCCCACTGTGTCCATGTGTTCTCATTGTTCAACTCCCACTTATGAGTGAGAACATGTGGTGTTTGGTGTTCTGTTCCTGTGTCAGTTTGCTAAGAATAATTTTTTTTTCCTTTTACTTTAAAGAGCCCAGATAATTTTAGAATGACTTTTTCTTACTCTTATATAATTGAACTACTAATAATTGTTAGTTTTCCCCCAAAGGATTATTACCTTTGTGATCTTGCATGAGGGAGAAAGAAAGGAATATTTACATAGTATACTTTACTTGAATATTTTAACTATAGTAAAACACAGTGATCTCGCTTCTTGCCCGGGATGACTAGTTGTTCTGAGGTCTGGAAAGTCTGTCAAGACCTACATCCATTACAGAGAAACTTACTGACCACAATCCTGTGTGTCCTCAACCTCATGGGTCATTCGAAAGTTTTCTTGCGACCATAGAGAGATAATTATCACCTTTTCTCTGCTGAGATGTTTGTGTTCTCTTAGATTTCAGAAGATTCTAGCAGTTATAAAATATAAGGCCAATATTTTGCAAAGGCTCAACAGCTTTTTTTGGAGAGTTAAATTTGCAGTGCATAGAAATGTATCTGCTTTCATTACATAATCAAAGGCTTTCTTATTGGTATTATTTAACTTGTAAACTAGCCCACATTTTTTAGAGGAAACAACTAGATCTAAAATTATAGTAATAGATTCCCAGATTGCAAAATTAAATGCCTTAATAGTGCGCCTCTGTACCCAAAGTCACGGTTATCCATTCACTGGGTAATATGTTGCATGCCCTTCTGTACTCGGGAGTTTTAATTCCCTTTCATTAATAATGTGGAAGTTAAAAACATATATTTTTTCTTAAGTAATAAATAGACTCATAAAATGCAGTAGGTAATGAAGGTCTCCCTACAGACAAAATCTTAAATTTGGTTAAACCTTAAATTTAGTTCAGTCTTTTGCTGTGAGTGTAGAATTTTCCATCTCCAAATGGGATCAAATCATTTCTTGACTATGTTCAGTTAGTTTATTTTGAGCATGTTCATTTTTGTATATACACATTTTCTCATGCGACTTATTTTTCTTTCTTTTAGAATCCAATGCATCATTCCAGATCTAACTCAAATCCCACCCCTTCCAGGAAAGCTTTCCAGCCATGAATGGCTGACTGTTCTCTCTCTTCTAGGAACTTTCTTAGTATCTAATTGAGAATTTCCTTGATCTTTATTTTTGAGTAGTCATTTATCTTCCATTTCCTTAGAAATTTACACAACATCTAGCTCAATGCCAGTATGGTGCCAAGTAACAAATAAGTACTCATTAATTACTTGTGGATAAGCATTTCTAAAATGAATAAATGAACAGGGTTTAAACTAATACAAAATTATTTTTACTGGTTTTAACTATGGTTTCTGAATGCTGAGTTGTTCTCGGAATAATCACAGAAAGACTAGAAGAACACTACTGTAATTTTAGAAGCAGGAAACCCATTTTTTGTGTTGTTTTGAGACACACTGGATAAACAGAAGAGTGATATTAGCTTAGTACTTAGGAGGTTAACCTACTGAGTCAGAGGTTGGCAGTCATTTTGCAGGGATTGAAGGGGAGCTTCCTTGACTTTTAGATGCAGGAACTTAGTGGTTGGTGAGTATCTACTGTTGACCAACCTTTAATTCATTTACTAATTGTACTAATTGATAATTCAAGCATTTCCAATGGACTGATAAGGTATTTTGTTCACTCTAAGAAAATAAATTGGCATTCTGACTTACCTGTCTCTATGTACTTGGCTAATATGAGTCTACACCCAGGAAGATATTTATTCTTAGGTTTCTAAACCTGCAGGCTGAGAGACAGACTCTTGGCTATAGTGCTCAGGAGGCCCTTCTCATAAACTTTCTGTACTTCTTATGCTATATACCTTAACATTAAGAGCGCTAAAAAGAGCTAAAAAGAGACAAAGTCTTTATCCCCAAAACTATTTATTATATTTTAAGGATATAGAATATAGCAGCATGCTTTTAAATGCAGAATAAACAATTTCCTCTCAATGTTCCATGAACACTTTCAACAGGCAGTGTGAATGACCTTCTGAATGATGACATTTAGTTTCTTTTTTATTTATTTAAAGAGGCATAGAAAGAGGGAAAGAAAAAAAGCAGTTCAGAAACAGTCAAAAGAAACTTAAAGATTCCACTTTTTTAAAAATGAAGTCTCATAAACACTAACCAATGTAATTTTTAAAAAAGTTTTATTTGCCCATGTGGTATGCTTAAAGAGACAGAATACATTTATATAAGAGCAAGAGCCAGAGACGGAAGGGAGTAATTAGGATGACCCAAAATGGTGAAGATGAAAGATTTTTTCTTTTTAAATTTTAAGTATCCGCATACCAGAGGGACTTAGGTCAACTGACTACTGCAATCCCTATTTATCAGGTTTTCCAGCTAGGTTGGAAGAGGGTAGTGGGACCTTTTGGCTCTTCACGGAAATTTGAGGCATTTAGGGGTCACTATAGATAAGGAAACTTGAAGGTGTAAGAAAGAGAAGCTGGATTGTAAAGGAGTTTTTTTTTTTTTTTTTTTTGTTGTTGTTGTTGTTGTTTTTTTACTCCACAGTATTGCCTTTGATTTCACCTTTTGTTTACCTAGAAGTGGCAAAGTCTCTTCATGTGAAAAGAATGGCAGTTGCCCTTTTGAATTTGAAGTGTTAAAGGAGGATCAAATTGGAAAGGATTTTAGAATTTCTTCTCAGAATGGTGAGAGGTAATGGCTTGGTGGAAAAATCTTGCTAATGTGTCACTTATTTCTATTTTCTCACAGAAATTGTAGAATTAGATCTTTGAAGTTTGTCCTCCATCTAGATATAGTTTTCTTTGGACATTTTCTCAGTCTTTTGGAAAAAAAAATTTGAATTTGAAGATCTCACTTAAAGATATTTATTTTCTTCTTTAGAATGACTTTTTTTTTTTGGTTGTTATACAACACAATGACAATAGCTACTATTTTCAAATGCCTGTTGAGTTTTTAGGGGTTTTATGCACAGTATCCCATTTCATCTTCTTACTAATTCTGTAAGAAGTGAATAGTAAATAAACTGTATTTACAGCCCCTGTTTAATTTAACTAAGGGGGCTTAAGGAAGGTAAGTCAGTTGTTCAAGGGTACAGAAGAATTTTTTAAAAACCCACTAAATATCATACAAGAGCAATGTTATGTGAAAGAGTAGGTTTCCAGTGCTGATGAGACCAGTTTGTTGTATAACTTCTATGAAGCAAATGGTGTTTTGGTTGAGGAAAATACTGTGATTGGAGGCTCATAGGAAACTAATACTCTATTTCCCCTAGAAGGGATAATTCAGCATTTACTAACTCAGTGATTATGGCGACTTCATAGAACGTGACTACCACAAATAACAAGAATCATCTGTACACAGTAAATCTGCACTCAATGTCATCCATAGGTTCTTGGAAACTGAGACTTTAAGTGAAATGATGTATAATAAAACCAATTTTACCATAGGCTAATTGATATAAATGAGTTAAGTTCCTATGGCATATTTCTAGTAACAAAAATTCACCAAACTTCTAAACGAAGATGAAAACACTTTTAATATTAAACATTGAAATACATGTGAGCTAAACATACATCTAAGAAAGATTAACGAAAACAAATAAGGTAATTATTTACCCAGTTATTCCAGCTCAGGGTTGCAGGTTGCCTGATTCCATCCTTGCAGCTCAGGGCACAAGGCAGGCACCTTGCCCTGGGCAGGACACCATCCCACACAGGGCACACTCACCACACCCCACACTCACTCAGGTGGGGACCACGGAGATGCACCATTTCACCCCACGTGCACATCTTCAATATGGGAGGGAACCAGAGTACCTGGAGAAAACCCATGCAGACATGGGAATATGTGCAAATTCCACACAGACAGTGCCCTTGGCTGGGTATTGATGTTTTTCCTCATCAATGTTGTAACAAAATAACATTGAACGAAACAATATTGGTAGAGGACCTGCTATATTCACCAGGGATAATGCAGAGGATTCTAAACGCCATTTGATTCCTCTGAGAAGGTGGACTCTGTTTTTCTTTTAACACATCTTTGGACTTGTTTCTTTCTCTTTGTGATGGTTCCTTCATTTTTTGTTTTTCTCAAATTCCATATCAAGTAAGAGCTTTTCCTAGCAGAGCTGACAGTCTGGGAATCAAAGGATGTTGACCCCATGTGCCAGTGTTACATTACATTGGAATGAAACTGTCATCTTCTTCAGTCAATGACTGCATGTCTGAGTGTAGTATTTAACCAATGATGGGAGGAGAAATGGCAGTGACACAGCCTTCATGTGGGATTATTCTTTGACATGGGAATCACAGAGCATCATCTATGTATTCAGCAAGTATGTGAGCCCAAGTATGTATTAATGCCCAAGACATTGTGAGTCGCTTGTGCATGTCCTCAGAAAGAAAAGAGCTTCAAATGTATGTGTGTGGTGTGTATATATATATATATATATATATATATATATATATATACACACACACACACACATATATATGAAACTTTGATAAAAAATGAACTTCCACAAAGAAGTGTTCTTTAGGGTCATATTTTCCAGGTTTGCTCTTTCTGAGGACCACAATATGATCTTTAATAGTCAAGAAGGTTCTGCCCAGTTGAGGTATCAATATGTCACAGTCTCTGAAGGGGTGCTTGAACTAAGCATTTTATGAAGATTGCAAAAGCTCATGACTTAGCCAAGGCTGGGCAAAGAGTAGGCATTCGATACTTACTTATGAAATGGATACATAAATGAATGTTTGATAATCAGCACTGTGCAATAGTAATTTTATATATGTATGTATACATACAGACATAAAACAAGTGACAAGATATGTGTGCATGTGCTGTTCAGTCTTGCTATGGTTTCCAATTCTTCCTCCTGTGGAATTAGCCTGGAGTGTGACCAAGAGAGTATATGTGATCCTGATCTGGTTTGAATTCCTTGTCATGCATGGGTCCAAGTTCCTGCTGGAATGTAAGCTGCAAAAGGACAGGCATTCATTGTGTCTGTTTAGTCCACTGATGTATTCCAAGTATCTACGACAGTGCCTGGCACATAGTACTCAATAAATATTCATTGAGTAAATGAATGAGCATTCATTATGTTTGCTGTGTGCCAGACTGTTGTTGCCTCATGCTGTCTGCTGGACTGTGGTTCTCATATGTCAGAGCCCTTTGGGTAAGTGGGTAACATTGCTCCTTTCAGTCTTTATCACTGTTTTGCTGGAGTTGTGTGTCCCCTCAAATGTCCTCTGAACAAAGCCTGCCTCCTGCTTGACTTGACCACATAGGAATGTCTACTGCTGCACTTTTTTGCCTCTCTCTGATTGTAGAGCTGTGACTACATTTCTGCATTGATTGCCTGCCATAAACGGTTAAAAAAGAGGCATTTGAAACTCTCTTCAACTTGCACATTTCAATGTGGACAGCGTGCATAGACATATGAAGAACAGCAGCTATGGGTTTTGACCAACAGTCGGAGATTGTGAGGGTTAAATAGAATAGGCTTCTTATTTCCCATTGGTAGACAACTCCTTAAAAGGAGCACCCATGGCTGAGGAAGAACCTATGTAGGTGTGAGCTGAAGGGTAAAACCTTAAAGGCTGGGTACACTTTTCTACCTCATTGTATTTGCTCTCTAAAAAGGATATCACTTTGATTTTTTGAAGCTGGGGAGCTTTTTAGAAAATACAGTTTCTCAGGTACTGCACCCATTCATTTGTTCTGGGGTGTAGCCCAGAAATCTGGATGTTTATTCCCAGGTTATCATGATGAGAGAGAGGTTGTTGTTATGGAGAGGGAGTGGGGTAGGTAAAAGAATTCAGAGAGAAAGAAGACATCTATTTTATCTAGTGAAAACCCACTGTCTTTTGCAGGAATCCTCCTTTAATAAAACAGTTTCTGAGTTCCATTGTGTTATATCTCTGTGCTTAGGGGCATAGTGGGGTTTGTTGGAAGGACAGGTGAGGCTATACCCTGTTGATTGCACGAGTGGGCCTCTTTGTTATCCAAAGTTCAGATCCATCTGAATTTTCTTCTCTGCTCTCTTCTGGGATATCATTTTGCTGACAACAGTGTGAGATTTTAAGTGGCAATGTTTATTCATAAGGAATTAGACTTGAAATAAGCTAACCAATAGCATTTTTTTAAACCTCTAAAGCTCTACAGCATTTTTTGTATTATTATTACTACTAAAAAAAACAACAGTATTATTGCTGAATCTTGTGGGTGCTTTGAGGCATGCAGTAAGCAAAGCTGGACATGGTAAGTAAGAAGGCCTTGGTGTGGCTGGTGGACTCACCTCTAGTTATCGAGGTGTGAAATAAATCGAGTTGGCTATGCTCTCAGGTCCCAGGAGGATATGCTTTTCACATTGTATCCTTTGGCAGTTTAAAAAAATGTGTTCCAGGATTATTACTTAAAAAATTTTTGTCTATGATTCTATACCCTAACGAATACATTGTTTTTCTGGCATATTTCTTTCTTTATTCTTATACATATATGCACGTATTTTATACAGTTTTATTGTATGGATACAATTTCTCATTTTTTTTCACCAAACATTTTTCTTGTTTCTTCTAATCTTCATGACTTTAATCATAACAACTATATATTATTTGGTATTTTTGATTATTCTACAATTACTAGATAGGTTGTTTCCAAATTTTGCTGTTACGAATAACCCTAGGATTCATATAATATCTTCATGCCAACAGCTCCTCTGACAATTTGAATTTTTATCTTTGGCCAAACACTCAAATGTGAGATTATAGTTGCAAAAGATAGAAACATTTTCCAGGCTCCTGATAACTATTAGAAAATCTTTGCACTTGATTTTCTCAACCTATGATGAGGTTATAATGGTATGTAAAGTGCTTAGAACAAAGCGTTCAATATATATTGGTGTCCACAGCTGCCACCACTACCACCATATTACTATTATAATATTATTTGTACTATCATTTTGGGGAGCATCAGCTTTATTTTTATGAATAAAAACAGACATCTTAATACAATACAATTTTGATAATCAGAATGCTCACATAAGTTTTTTTTTTTTGCTTTCTCTTTTTAAAATGATTTGAAGGCTGTTTGGTTTTTGCCTTTCTTCCCTAATACCAGCTTTCGTCTTAAAATAATTGTTTTCTTAATTTCCTCCTTTTCCTTACTTTTTCCTCATGATGCCATTTTCACACAGGAAAATAAAATATATGTCTCTTATACTTAGATATAATATTCTTATATTGTATTTAATGGCGATAAAGGTAAATTGAAGGGGAAAGGTGCTGGAAAAAAACACCGTTGTCTGTCTCAGACTCGTTTAGCATCTCTTAGGGTGGGATGTAAAAATCTGACCTCTGGTGGGTGTGAGCTGTAGCTGCAGGTCAGACTTAGCAAGTCTGAAATGGGAGCACAGGAAAACATATCCCATGGGCTGATTGATTGTTAAAGTTCTTTTGTATTGGTTGTGATGATCATTCTTATGTCAGTTAAGACACTCTTGCTGTCTTCTTTACCAAGGAATTATCTTATAATTCAGTTCCTCAGAATGAAGGGCTTTAAATAAGTGTACCAAACATCACAGTCTCAAAAATATTTTCTTAAAACTACTGACCACTACCATCATCACCACAATCACCACTACAACCACCACATGATGAAGTATATCTAGAAATTTCAGAGAGAAAAAATGGATTGCTAAGCATGAGCAAAAGGGAACATCAGAGGGATTAAAATTCTGTTTTTTGGTCTTAGAACATCTTTAAATGGAGATACACCTTATCTCCTAATCAAATATTTTCAAACTTTTTACCTCCCAGGATTTATATTTTTTTATAAAGTAAGCTTAAAAGTCTCAAAAATAATTTTCAGATCTCATCAGATATCAGTATGTATTTATTGATCATGTAATTGAAAGGGAATAATATGAATGAAGGAAATAGAATTAGGTCTAAGAGGCTGCAATGATTCTCACATGGGATATTTTTGCTTTTAATGATTGTTTAAAATGATGCGGTAAATATATCCCTTTGCTTAAGCTTGAGAATAAATCTATTAAATTTTTATTATTTTGCCTCTATAAAAACCCATTTTCAAGATGATTGAATTAATAGCACACCGCTAAAAGTTAATAATTTGGTATTGTATGTTTACATGTGTTTGTGTACAAAAGCTAGTTGAAAAGTGGAAGGATTTAATCATAGCTATGTGTTTGGTTCACATGAAATTATAGACTGTGAGACAGTTGACATTGAAAATAAGTTCTGTTATTTCTAGATGGATGACACATTCTCCTTTGGTCCCACCATGAGTAGGGGCTGGTGTCTATGTTATTGTCTCTCTAGTCAGGAAGGGGACTATTAATGACATGTCCTTTGCAAATTGGTTCATCTACCGTCCCCAGAATTTATACTATTGACCTTGACATCAAATAAACAAGATTAATTTCTGTAAAATAAGGTTGAGATTTGAGAATGTTTCTCTATGTCTTCCAAACCAAATCTTAAAGACTGATTAATGTTTAAAAGCTTACTAATGAGCTCTGTCATTTCTATATGACTTCTAATTATATATTATAGCTATGGATTATTTTTGAATTTGTATATATGTTGCAAAAAAGTTGAGAAATGCCAAAATATAAATAGGACAATGATGTTTTATTTTTAAAATATGTTGACATTATAATTAATTTTAAATGGCCCATAGATTTCTTATCATTTGAGCAGAATTAGCAAAAATAAATAACTAATATTTACTGCGTGATAACTCTGTGTGAGATAGTTTTTCATCTTTATGTGTAGTACTTGATGCAATGCTCCAACAATCTCATGAAGTGCTATTATCATCCCTAATTTTGCAGGTGAGAAAATCTACAGAAAGTTTGCCCAACATGATACAGTAAATGCCTATATGAGGAGGTGAACCCAGGTTACCAGATTACAAAGTCTATCTTATAAACAGTGCAAATTAAAAATGATAAGATCTGCATGTGTACTGATATCTGTCCAAGAGCCATACCTCAAAACACTCACAACCCAGACATAGGACACTGCTTAATTAAAATCGGTTATAATAACTAGAAAACATCCTCTACCATTAATGAATTTTACTGGTATAAAATTTATTTAAAACAAATCAGAAATCTGTGTATATTTGGATAATGTGAAGTCATTTCTTTCAGATGCTAATTTATCCTGGCAATTTTGAACAATCAGAAATTTGTTTATTGAAGGAATTTTTTCTTAAATCCTATTCTAGTTCCAATCTTTTCAATTCACTGAACTTAAAAATAATTGCTATCCATATTTTTTTCTCTCGCTAGCATTAATTGCAATTCTGGAAATGTATTAAGTGGTTTTATTATTTTCTCAATCCTACTTGTATTTCTTTTTCCTAGTTGAATCTACACCCAAAGTCCTATCTCCACCCCACCACAAACCGTTAGCTTTAGAAAGAAAAGGAAAAAAAAAATCAGTGTGTGTGTACCAAAGAGTTATGTGTGCATAAGCAACAGCAAACAATAGCATCAGCAGGAACTCCTGGACATTCCAGGGAAGGGGAGGCATTAGGTGGGGGGAGCATGCCTTGTTCCCTCTGATCTGGTGCACAGACAGACACGGACACGGTTATCCCCTAGGGTCCCGAGGGCTGTCAGGGAGCCCCGGCTCAGTCTTGCTGAGTGACAGGCCCAGGGAGCCCCGACTCCCCGCTGACCCTGCTCAGCGCCTGCCTCAAGACGGCCGGGAGCTGGTGGGAGGGGCCGCGGTGCCTCCTGACAACCAGACGCCAGGCACAGCTCTGGGGCAGAGGGGCGCAGCTCGGGGGGCCCTCCCAGAAGCAACTGGGCGCTGTGCTTTACGGGGCTCAGTTTGTGCAGTGCCAAGGTGATGGATGAGGCAAAGATGATACTGAGAATGCAGCTACTGCCCTCCGAGGATACAAACTAGCCCCTGATTGGCAATACAGCAGAGAAGAGCTCTGTTTCTAACTAAAATCTGTAACTCCTGGTCTCAAGCAGGGCATCAAGCCACTCCACCCAGACAGTAACTAGGATTATTTAATTGATGCAGCAAATACTGACTTGAGGCTAAGGTGTGCCATCTATTGTTCTACACACTGGGAATATGGAGCTCTCAGAAAACTGACAGTTTATAGAACTGGGTCTTTTTCATCTTGTCCTCCTCACACCCCCCCAATTAGCAAGGGACCTGATGCATGTAATAAGCACTTGGTCATGCTCACTGATTGAATGAGAGCAGTGAAAGGTGCCAGGGCAGTGGGGATTGCCCAGTGGGCCAGCGATGAACCTGGTAGATCACTGTGTTTCCAAGTTTGCCAGCAGTGCTGAGATGGGCTTTTCTCCCTCCTGGCTGCTGCTTCAGCCTTCTCCTGATTTTGCCTCCTCAATCAAGCACTTTAGGTGAGCCTCTCCTTTTGGTTGCTCAGACCTTGATGGAGATGGATGTTCCAAGAGCTGGTAGTGGCCTCTGAAAACCCAGAGAGGAAATCAGGTGAAGTGGAGAAAGACTTATGTTTTGAATGCCCAGAAAAGGGAGAATGGAGTAAATAGACAAGAGTGCAGGAATTACAGAAAGTGGCAGGAAACAATGATGGATGAGGACAGACCTCTGCACAGCAGTCAGGTGGATGCGCTGCCTTCCTTCTCAGGGAATGCGCTCAGAAATAGGATTCCAGAATCTTGACAGAGGCCTGCAGATGACTTTAGCTGGGTAGGTCTGTTTCCACCCAAACTACTTCGTTTTGCTCTTTGCCGATTAAAATGTAAACCACTGTGTCCCTTAAAATGTATCACACTTCAAAATGTTCCTTTACCAGGGCCAGTTTCAAGGATGAGCAGTTATACCCCAGTGGTCAAGGATGCCTGTGGCCACTCACAACTCCTGATCCTTTCTGTAACATGAGGGGCTGGAAACTGCTTTCCATCCATCGTGCCCTTGCAAACCATTTGGGCGGGCTGGAATGGCTACTTCGCCAGTGCACTTGTACAAGTTAGGATCACTTAGACAATTGCATTTCATGGTAGGTAGAGGTTTTGGGGAATTGCCTTGGCTGCAACCATGAAAACAAGAATTGTGGTTTGGGTTTTTGCTGTTTGCTGTTTGCCAACGAGAATGTAAGGACTGTATTTCTCCACCAAGTCTATTCCTGATAGTTTGACAATTGGAATCAGGGATAATGAGAACCATGTCTGCGGAAGCAGAAGAGCCAAGCTTCTTGTATGAGGGGCCTTTCCCCTTTCAGAACTTGATGTGCTGCCACAACCTTTTTTTTTTTTACCCCCTGCCTGAATGGTGAGCTCTAAGATGGCTTCAGAATGTGAGACACAAAGATCACATCCAAGACATATTTCTGTGGCATGGATGGATCCTTTTTCAGATGCCGAAAGTAGGTCCTGGTTTGTACACATGGGTCACAGCAAACTATTGGGCTAGTGAGTGAAATTGTATGTTTTAGTCTTAGTGCTTTAATCTGTATATTGTTTTCTTTCAGAAATGTTGACTGTATGAATGCACTAAGAATGCTACAACATTTGGGCCTATTTTTCTTGATAATTAACAAAACTACATGAGGCTATTTACGTTTTGGTTGTTATCCTCCCTTTGAATAGTAGAAATCTCTTCATTCTAGGCTCTGAAAGGCCCAGCTGATGAGATCTGATGAAATTTAAAGGGCCTGTGCTGCTGCAAAGGCACTCAAGTACATGGAGCAAATAACCTTTCCTGGCTGTTGACACACCCTGGCATGTGAGTAGATTAAAAAAACCTTGTTCCACAGCTCAATATTAAGATGGATGTTACTGAACCACAGGGATAGGGGAGTATGATTAAAAAGAAACAACTAGATTTGTGTAGGCTGGGTCTGGGCAACACCAGGAAAGATGTAATGTTTACCTTTATCGTTTTCCCTTTTGTGTGTCTTTTACTTGCTTTGCCAAAGTAAAGTTTGCGGGGGAGGGGGTGTGTACATATTTGTGTGGATGTATGTGTGAATCTCTGTGTGTGTCTACCCGTGAGTTAAATCCCAGTCATCCAAAATGATAGCATTCAACCTCTATCTTCAGTGTACTCTTGGTACTGTTGATAAAGCATATACAGATCTTTAGCTAAGGGTGGTTCTGTAATGCCATGCCCATTGCAATGTTGTGTAAGAAAGGTGTCTATGTTTTTCCTCACTTAGGTCATGTCTTTTTAATAATCCCCGACTCTGATATGTCATGGTTTATTTTAATTAGTCTTCATTTACAATTTATTTCCTAAATGGCAACTAGCAGCACTTCTAAGTCTTTCTAAAATGAAAATACTCAAGTAATGCCTAAGGGAAAATACTGACCAGGGTAAAAGGTCAAAGAAAGACTACTCTGCTATGTTGAACTCTCAAGATCTGTTGACTGACCTGAGGCGACCGTTACACAATTCACAACCATGAAGAACAAGGAAATTCAATGAAGGAAGCACTTATTGCAGAAAAGCTTAAATGCAGACAAATTATAATTAATTTAAAAATATTGATGAAACTCATGGGCAAATTATAGCAATATTTTAAAAGTTTATCTATAATTATTTGTATATCTACCTACCTGTTTCTATATGATGGGTATAATAGAAATTGACAATCCTCAGTACATTTCATCTACAGGATGCTCAGGGCGAAGTAGTTCCATAGGAAATAATTTTGGGACTCACCATCTGCTTATCATATGTCTCTCTTATTGAGAGATTCAAAGGATTCTCTTATATAGACAGTTCTGAGAAGTTCTGTGGTAAACAAGCTTATTAAAATGTATTCAGTTCAATGTTCTCCAAGTGTACTTGCCTCCAAATCCTTCTTTCCAATGATACCTATTTTGCATTCTCTTTTCTTACAAATGCAAAAACATAGATGAATCTGTTTTAACAGGGAGCTAACTTTTACCAACATTGACACACACACAAACAATTTTAAGCAAAATTTAAAAAAATTTTAACAGATCAGTACTCATGAAATAAAAATTTTAACTTATAAAAATTTCTTATAGATTTCTAAGTTATATATTTTGGTGGTTAATTTGTAGAAATATTTAAAGGAGCTCATATTTCTTATACTATATGTTAAATAAGTCAGTTTGAAGCACATAAAATAATGGACAATATTTCTGCCAAAAATACCTGAAAAAGATTTTTTTCCCTTTTTCCCACCCTCTCCAGCCAAAGAAAATCTCAGAACAACTCTAGTTATGAATGTATATGAAAATTAATTATTAAGTAATAGCTATACTCCTTGGTATATCTAAGAACAATCCATCATCATTAACTAAGATTAGCAAGGAATATAAGGGTTATTTATTAGAATATTAATTAATGTAATTATTTCAAAAGCTTAATAATGATAAACCATACGATCATTGGGAAAGATTTTGAAAAAGATTTTGAAAGCACATGCTAAAAATTAAGCCTTTATTTGTGCATAACTAGCTGTGAGCTAAGACTTGAAGAATAATTCTTTAACAAGTTAACTAGTGTCTACCTCAAATCAATTGCCAATATTATCTTTACTGGTAAAAAACTGCAGTAATTCCTTTTAACATAAAAAGTGGAATAAGAATGTCTGTCATTACTGTGAACATTTCCATTTCAAACCAATACAAGACACAAAGCAGAAATAAGAAACCAACCAATAATAATATATAATAAACACAAGATTATCATTATTTTCAGATAGTATGTTAATCTAGGAAAATAAAAAATCATCCTACCAAAATTTCCAATAGTTCAGATAATTGGCTAGTGTAGAATAAATATGGGAAAAAAGTCAATAGATTTTTCTCTTAATACCTAAAAACACTCTATTATCTGAAACTGAAGGCCTCACTAACAATATTAACAACAACAAAATGCAAGAATCCCATATAAAGAAAACTTTAAAATTGTACTGAGTGATTTTCTCTTCCATAAGTGATGAGTGGGACACAAATGAAGATATAATCTATTCTTCAAGAATAGATTTATTCAAATAATTATATCTATTTTTCCTTTTAACTTAAAGTATTAATGAATTCTAATTTAAAATCCTCAAAGCTTCTTTCTTAACTTGGAAAATATTCTGACATTAATTTAGAAAAATTAATATGCAAGGAAAAGCTAAAATGTTTTAGGAAGAAAAATAATGGGTTAGAAGATTTTACTCTATCAGATATTTAAACTTGATTTGAATTCCTGGTAATTAATATGGTATCAGGAAAAACATGGATACACAGAGGAATGGAAAAATACATTAGCTTTTACAATTGTTGCAGTACAATAGTGTTACAGGAAATTATTAAGGTTAAATACAGGAAGTCTTTAGGGTCAAATAAATGAAACTGCTTTAAAGAGGTTTTCATAGCTGTATAAACATGACATAACCTTTATTTTGGTCACATATATTGGGAATCTCCAAGAGGCAGATTTAATATCCCACATTCTCACAATCATTTAAACATAGAACTTTTTATTTTAAACTAGCACATTGTTGGAACCATTATTCTTTGAAACATTCTTTGTGAATGGCTGGCAAAACCAATTTATAAACAGCAAATATTTGCTAAATAAATAAGAAAATCTTTTGGCCTAATAGCACACTTTAAAAGTTTATCTCCTCATTGAGTACTCCTTGCTAACCTCTAAAAATATTTCTTTTAGTCTAAAAATAATTTCTTTTATATCTCACAAATCCACTGTTAGCATAATGCCCAATCTCTCCTTTGTGCTATTTGGCCACACTAGGAGATACCGTACAGCAGCATTTATCATTTAGATGTTAATAGTTATTTCTAATTACTAGCTGTACTCCTGAACTTCACCAATATATAGGTGTTAGTTAAGAATCTCTCTTGTGCAGTTATATTCCACAAGAGAGATTCTTAACTAACACCTATATATTGGTGAAGTTCCAAAGAGGGGCCTGAGGAGAAGGTTAATTCATTCTAAGCATGGTTTATTAGGGGGGGTCCCAAGAACAGCTGATAAGGCTACAAGTTTGGGGATTCTCTAGCTGTGGGTCCATGCCTATAAGATTCCTGGCAATTATAAAATGAATACAAAGTCTTGACCAGAATTTAAATTAGTTTACCTTTTTGCTGTTGTTTTTCAAATTCAGCTTAGACTATAAATTAATACCAAAGTCCAATAAAGTCAATTTCCAAATTTAGTGACACTGTACTGAGTTATTCTTAGTATAAATAAAAAAGTTCCTCCCCAGCTCCTTTCACTCTTCTACCGTATCCCCATATATATAGTTTTTTGACAACTGGCAAATACCTTTTTCTCCTCTCATATATTAGTACTGCTCGCTGTTAAGATTTTATCTCCTCCTATCTTTTTTTCCCAACTCTTTTCCTCTTTCTGCTTTGCTCCTTTTGTCTCAACCCTATGAAAAATCTTCATAGGTTGGTTACTATCTTCTATGCACCGTTTCTTTGTCCCGGCTCCTAATCCATAAGCAGGGGCCCTGCTGAGCAACATAAGCAATTCCCTCTGTCCTCCTCTGGGCTGCCTCAAACACACACACACACACACACACACACACACACACACACACACACACACACACACACACACACATCTTTGGTTTAACCTATCACCAAGCTGAATGCAGCTCAAAGATACAGTGGTTTCTTGCATACCTTATGGGTTTAAAAGCTATAGCCTACATAGGAGTTTACTGCCTATACTGCAATTTGATTATCATGTCCAATAAGTGTCAAGCAGCTGACTAAATGGTTCTCATTAGCATAACTCGACCTTTCCACATTTGTGCAGAGCCTTACTCTATCTTTAGAAGATAGATTTAAGTCAGCAGTTCAACCAACTGGACGTGTGTATTATGCAAATGTTAAAAATTAGTTCCAACTCCTGGAGAGTGTGCCTCCTTTAAAAGTCTTAAGCAGCTAATAGTAACAGTTAACATTCCTTAAAACTAGAGGAATGTCTAATCTATGACACCAAACTACAAGTGTAGACCTAATCAAGAATTTAATTGTAGATGAGAGATATTTTTTCCCCTATGAGGAATTTATTCATTTGAGTTTGGTGAATAAAGTTTCAGAGAGTGGGAGAAGATATGATTTTGATGATAATACTATATTTCATCTGCTTTATATAAAATATTATGAAACATTTTCCATACTTAAAAATAGGATACTATTTATTTTAAATGGTATTTTTCATAGACTTTCACAGGCTACTAAGCCTTTTATTATAAAAATTGTACACATAATTGAATTGTATTCCAGCTGAGGTTGTGAATGTGTTTTCCCATTTTACATTGTAAATGAAGGACAGAATTTCTGGCCAGTTAATTAAAAATTAGTATATATTCAGTGATTACATTGGTGAAAGTATTAAAATATTGTAAAAGAAAATGCAAATTGTCATGAGTTAGCCAAAGGAAATGCTTCAGTGGAATGAAAAACTGGCCAAAAGGTGTATTTTGCATTTCTCCTTGCATCTGATGTAGTGTGTGGAGGCAGACCACTTAGGAGATTTGCCATTTATTCCTGATATCCACATGACAAGAGGTGTGTATGAGATTGGGTGGCCTCAAAATATGCTTGCAGAGGTAAGAATACTGATGAGACCAGAAACTGTGGCATTATTTAATCATAAACCACTCAGGGAGGAATACACATTTGTTTTCATTTTTTAATGCAAGCAGAAAAGATAATTTTACTCTTGAATCCCATATATCTATAAATAGATGAAAAATATATTGTTTGTAGATAAAACAAAAAACATAAGATAGGAAAAAGGTTCAAAATTTTCTAACGAGATTGAAAGCTGATAGATACACGTAGCCATCATTTTTCACAGGATCAATTACACTGGTAGAAGGTGAAATCATTAATGACAAAACTAGTAAGTTATAAAACATCTAGGGTAATGTAGCTGTTATTGAAATCTGTACTGCAATTGTTTTACATAATTTTTGAATTTGATATATACTCGTGTATTTTTTAAAATAACAGATTTCCAAAAAATAAATCGAAGGAAAATATGCTGCTAGAATTACTACAGTTTCCACATCCTTGACAAACAGGAAAGCCTGTAATGTACATAGGTTAGTATCAGAGAAAAATAATGAATTTCTTTCTATGCAAATTTAGGAAGAGAAAATACCTTGTCCCTACTCCAGGAGGAAAATGACATTCTACCTTGGTCACTACTGGATTTCAAAATAGCTTACTTTAAATGAAGCTTCATGCAGAAATAGGGATAGAGATTTGCTAGTTTTAAGAAATTACAACACATTGATTTTACAAAAGAAGAAAAAATAACTTCAATGGAAAAACTAAAATTTAGCAAAGCCTGAGTGATTGTTTTTTGAACTCTATGAAAATAAACAATCAAATCGACAGCTTCACTTTGTAACTGATTATTACTTAAATACATTCATGACATCATAAAGAAAAGGTAAAATAAAGAAATCGATAGTATATCTGTATGACTATTGAATTTTTTTATTTTTTTGAATTTTTTGTTAATCAGAATAAATGTAGGATCAAATGTAAAACCACAAATGTAAAAACATTAATAAGTGGTTTAACATAATATGTAATTTAGAGAAATGAAAAAAAAGGCATTCACTAGGCAGTAAGCATTCCTTAAAACTACGGTGACTACAAAGTGACATGCTAGAATGTCACATGGCTTGCTATTAATTATGAATCAGTTGCTATAGACCTGCAATTCTCAAAGCTTTTCCAGACCTCGGTCTTCTTAAAAATGACAAAAAATATAAATGGCTCACTCCATCT
>PVKP010020816.1:24362-40275 GCA_004027715.1 Plecturocebus donacophilus
TCCATGCAGAGGGGCAGAGGGAAACTGGCATAGAGTATCAACCCTGAGCAGGGTGAGGAGTGAGTCCATGTGGAGGGGAAACTCGAGAAGGACAGGAAGAGCAACTCCAAGGAGAGAGGCCTGGGGTGGAATGTCAGAGCTTGAGCAGGGAGAGGAGAGTGTTCATGTTGGGGGTGGCCTGGTGGTAGGTGTTGGAAACCAAGTAGGGTGGAGAAGAGCAGCATGATGAGGGGTATCAGAGCCCAAGCAGGGTCAGGTACAGTGCCTCACAGAGCAGTGACGTGAGCTGTCAGAGTCCCAGTGGGGAGAGGAATGATCCACTAGAATGAAGGGTAGCTCAGAATGTGGAATCATAGCTGTGCAGAGAGAGGAGGAAGCCGTGCAGGGGAAGACTGATGGCAGCGTACATACAGTGGGATGGATCAATTAAGTAAATATATAAAAGAGAATTGAGACAGATTTCTTAAGTTTGGAGAAGGGAGTTAAAAATACAGAAAGAGAGGAAACTAGAATAAACCCAGTTGTTGGATTGGGTATGTAATCTCCATGTCAACTCCTGGTCTCTGATAGATAATAAATAGGAAGATGGATAAATAGGTAGGTAGATAGAAAAAAAGAGAGATAATTAAAGATATAAATGTATGGATATGGAAGTTATCTGTATGTGTATTATATACATATATTTCCCAGCTTTCTCCACTGAGAGGGGCAGGAGCAGTGACACTCCAATAGCAATGAACACACCTAACACTCACATTTTGGCTTTTAAATACCATTTTTAATGGAAAAGAGCCAGGGTTCCTTGAGAAAATAGCTAATTTCAGGGATGGGGCAGGGAAAATACAAAACAGGACATCTTGTGCAAGAAAGTAAGGACGTGCTAAAAGGATGTTGGGAACATGTTAAAAGGAAATAGAAACAACCTTAAATGGGCTTCTTGTAGCCAAATGTGGGACAATCTGAGCATAAAATAATGATAGTAATGGATTATAACCCACTAAATGAAATAGGAAATTTAGGTATAAATAAATTGATGAATAAATAGAAAATTTGGAGAGAAACAGGATATTTATATAGTTTCAAAATATTTCCCCACAAAATAATTGTTAATTTCTAAGGAAAAAAGAAGAACTTTGCAATGGAGAAGCTTTGCAGATACCACTTCACTCAAGAAATCAAAGTAAGTGTCATCAGTAACAGGACTAATAAAATGACTTGTAATCCAGTGGAATTCAGTGAGAACATGTTGTCACCTCTGAAATATTCTTGCCAAAAAGGCATAATCTGAATCTAATCAAAAAGAAATACTGAACAAAGCCAGATGGAGGGACGTGCTATAAAGTAACTCATCTGCAATATTTCCAGTGTCAAGGTCAAGAAAGTCAAGGAAAGACTGCAAATCTGTTCTAGGCTGAAGGGACTAGACAACCAGGGGACGTGACAACCAAATGCATGATTCCAGACTGGATCTTTTGCTCTAACGTGTATTATTGGGGACATGTACAAAACTTAGATGGCATTTGAGGGTTAGGTGGCACCATCCCTGTTTGATATCATGGTTAATTTCCTAATATCTTAGTCCATTTTTGTGTTGCTATAAATGAAAACCCAAGGCTGGGTAAATAAAAGAGATTTATTTGGCTCTCAGTCCTGCACACTGTGCAAGCAGCATGGTACCTGAATCTTCTTGTGAGGGCCCCAAGAAGCTTTCACTCATGGTGGAAGGGAGAGGGGAGAGTTGGCATGTGCAGATCACATGCTGAGAGGTGGCATTCCCAGACTCTTTCAACAAGCAGTTCTCATGGCAACCAAGTGAAGACTCACTCACTCCCATGAGAATGGCACGAAGCCTATTCATGAGGGATTCATTCCCAGGACCAAAACACCTTCCACCAGGCCCCACTTCCAACACTGGGGATCAAATTTCAATTTGAGATTTGGAGGGGACAGATATCCAAACTAAGTCATCTAACATAATAGATGTATTGTAGTTATGTAAAAGAATGTTCTTGTTTATGGGAAGTATCCACTAAGAAATTGAGGCATAGGAAGGCATCAGTTAGGCAACTTTTAGTGCATTTACTCAAAAAGTAAATAGAAATAAAATGTTCTGTGTATTGAATAGCCACCTGTTTTGTATGTTTGTGGTTATTAAAAACTATAGGCACGTGCCTTGCCTTTTGTTCCAGCTACTCTGGAGGCTGAAACTGGAGGATTGCCTGTATCTAGGAGTTAGAGGCTGCAGTGCACTGTGATAGTTCCTGTGAATAGCCATTGCACTCCAGCCTGCATAACATAGCAAGACCCTGTCTCAATTTTTATTTTGTTTATTTATTTATTTATTTGAGATGGAGTCTTGCACTATTGCCCAGGCTGGAGTGCAGTGACACAGTGTCAGCTCACTGAAACATCCTCCTGGGCCTCCTGGGTTCAATTAAATATTTTGACTCTTATCTTGAGGGTAATGGGAGCCTTTGGAGATTTTTATGCAGGAAAGCCATGAAAATGATTTGTGTTTTAGGAGACTAACACTGACCCCAGACTAAAAAAATAGACTGCAGGAAAACTGGATTATAGTAGTCATATAATTTAATATTATATATGGTTCCTATAACTCATATGAAGGTAGTGAGAGCAGTGGTGTCACAGGCCAAGGGAGGAACTGTTTGGTAGGAAGGAAGAAAATTGAGCCTCCTGGATTCAAGCGACTCTCTGTCTCAGCCTCCTGAGTAGCTGGGATTACAGACAACTGCCTCAATGCTGCGTTATTGCTTTTTGTATTTTTAGTAGAGACGGGTTTCACCATGTTGGCCAGGCTGGTCTCAAACTCCTGACCTCAGGTGATCCACCCACCTCGGGCTCCCAAAGTGCTGGGATCAGGCATGGACCACCATGCCCTGCCTCTGTTTTTTAAAAATAGATGATTTTTAAAAATTGAAGAGGGGCCAGAACAACCCCACCCCCCCCACCACACACCCAGCTTCCAGAGGCTGCGGGTGGTCCGGAGCTCTGGCAGTATTTCTATAACTTATTATTCCGATTAAGAGCCTTTCCAAAGGAAGCTGAGGGGCCTCTCTCCAAGACCCAGCTTGTCTGCAGTCCAGAAGCTCAAACCGTAAAGAGTAGAGTGCTTCTTCATCCTCTGGAGGTGAGCAATAGGTCAAAGTCTAGCCCTTGACCTATTGCTGCAGCCCTCAGTGACACTTATCCTTCCTAACAGGTGAGGCTTAAGAATCAAACAATTCTTTGGCTAGCCAGCTCACCTTGACGAAGTTCCCTAGTGATCAAAAATAAATCCCACCTGTAACTAATTCTAAGCAGCCTAATTGTCTGAAGCTCTAAGGAGAAACTTGTCATTCATTCTTTGGAAGCCCTGAGGACAGCTGAACTCACCATGCCTCACATCTCTGACTTCCTTGATCTTCGCTTAGGACGTATGAGCCTCCAGTCGTTTCTCTCCTCAGGTATTCTCCTTCCCTTAAGTCAACCTCGGACCATTTCCCACCATCCCAGACTCTCATCTGAGATCCGTGATACCCTTTTCTATTGTTAACCCACAAACATTCCATCCTCAACCCATCTCTGCTGGTTCCATCCATTACTTGGCTGCGTGTGAGGAAATCGCTTCTCCTGAAGCCCACTCAAGTCAGGTCGGGTTATCAGTCCACACCTCACTTTCCCCAGGGTAAGAAGTGAGCTCAGCAGCCTCCTCCTTGGCTTCTTTCAAACCACTGCTCATCTATCCTGATAGAAAAAACAGTGTGCTTTGGTGCTCAGGCCATCTGACTGTACTATCTTTTATCCTTCTTCATTGTGTTTTCCCACTAACGTAATTATGCCTTTGTCTGCTCAAGACTTTAGCAGCTACTTGTGTCTTTCTTTCTACCTTGAGTTCTGCCATCCTCCTGCATGTCTGTGTAGAGGATGCACCAACACCCGGGCTCTCAGTTCCTTCACAATCTCAGCGTCAATGGTCTTCTTCTCCATGCCCCTTGAGCTGTTCATTCTCATGTCAATAACCTGGATCTTGCTGGCTTCTGGAGTTTCTCTCCATCTCAGAATATTTCCGTTCATTTATGCCACTGTTTTACATCAATCTCCTTTCCTTCAGTCTCTCATACGTAATGACTCTCAGTATTCTTGACCTTTTACTTCATAAAGATATTTAATTTCTAGCACCCCCCCTTTTTTTTTTTTTTTTTTTTTTGCTATATCTATAGCCTTCCTTCATGCCAATTTCATTCCTTTCCAACTTTGCTTCCAGGATTTGTCCCTTGAGCCATCTTTCTGGCAGTATCCTCAGATTCTCTATATATTCATTCTTCTTCCATACCCACCTGGCAATACCTTAAACCTAAGTCATTCCAAATGTCTACTCTCACCTCTAGCTGGGCTGTGGAGCTCTGTTGGAGCCATTAACGTTGTTTTCCAGATTCATTCCACTAGAAATATCTGGCTTTAATCTCAACAAAATACTCAGCATTACCCAGCAACCTTTCCGTGGTTACTTAGTGATCTCTCTGTGCTGTTTTCCAATGTGGCCATTTCAGAATCCCCATGCTTCTCAAACTTCTCACCCTACCTCCTTCCTGTTACTCTTAACAACAGATCTTCCCAGCAGATATTAAAGAAAACAGAAACAAGAAGATCACGTCCTCAATTCCTGCCACCATGTTTAAAACTTAACCAGTATCCACATCCACCGTTTTCTTTTTCCTCCTGTTTCAATGGATGATGTGGCTTTCTCTCAAAGATACTCTCTCAATCTGCATTCTGGATGATCCCTTCTTGTGTCCCTTAAGAACTGCTTTGCTGATTGTATCTTCAATCTTCCTTATAGATTTGTTAACATCAATATTTAACATAGTCAATTTTCTCCCTTCTTACCAAACGGTTCCTCGCCTGGCCTGTGACACCACGGCTCTCCCTACCTTCACGTAGGTTATAGGAACTACATATAATATTCAATTATGTGGCTACCATAATCCAGTTTTGGTGAAATCTGTTTTTTAGTATGGGGTCAGTGTTAGTCTCCTAAAACACAAATCATTTTCATGGCTTCCCCACATAAACACCTCCAAAGGCTCCCATTACTCTCAGGATAAAATTCAAAATATTTAATATAGCTTATGAGATCTTTTACAACCTATCTCCTGCTACCAACTTAAAAGCCTAAGCACCATCCACATCTTCATCCCCTCCATCATACCTTCCAGCCACACTCTTCCACAACCCCTCACCAATATAGGCTCTGTAAGTACTTTCTGAATCTGTCTCTCATCTCTGGGCTTTTGAAAATATTGCTCTTATTAGAACATTCTTCTCTTTTGTCTTGTTAAATTCTTCTCATTCTTTAGGTTTCAGTTGTGAAGTTTCCCTTGAAAAACTTCTTGGACACCCCAAGCCTTTGTTTGACAATGTGTCCTCGTAATTAGCACTTATCCTCTGTCGTGGCACTTTGCACACTCTTGGGATGCCTTGTTTACCTGTGTTCGCTAGGATGTCAGCTCCTGAAGGGCAGTGATCAATTGTATCTCACTTGCCTTTGTCTTCCTGTGGCACAGATCACTCACTTGTGCCAAGTGGATGTAGTTGGTAAACATTGTTGAGTAATTGTATCAATAGTCACTGTCAAAGTATTGTACAATTTTGAAAAAAAAATTTAAATTAAAAAAGAAATTATTGCATATTTTCAGAAAACTGAGTAATTCAAATGCAGCTAAAATGGGTTCAAGTTAGTGGACAGGAGCTTCCTATTGAATACAATAAATAATAATTAAGGGAAACCATCTCATTTTGGGGAATGTTTGGAAATAATGAGGCTGGAGGATCAGCAGTAGCCATTGCTAAGATACTGCTTAAAAGACTTACTTAGAGTTATTTTTTTCCTTGTCTTTAGAGATAAAAACACCTGTTCAGAAAAGGTGATAAAAATAAGTTATATTTTGGTAGTATTCGCTGAACTATGATGGAGAGAGAACTGAAAAGAAAAAGAAGTACAGGCATCTTCACAGAGATTTCAGGTTTGGTTGCGGAACATGAGAATATGAGCCCAGCTTTTGAATTACTTAGTTTTCTGAAAATGTGCAATAATTTCTTTATTAATTTAAATTTTTTTCCAAAATTGTATAATTATTTGACAGTGACCATTGATACATTTATTCGACAATGTTTGCCAACTACATCCACTTTGCATAACATGTTGACGTGCCTGGCCTAACATAACTTTTATATGCACTAAGAAACCAAAAAAATGAGTCAAATTTTTTCGTTTCTTAGTGCATATAGAAGTTATGTTTAGTCTGGCCGGGGTGACTCACACCTGTAATCCCAGCACTTTGGGAGGCCAAGTTGAGGGGATCACTTGAGGTCAGGAGTTTGAGATCAGTCTGGCAAACATGGTAAAATCCTGTCTTTACTAAAAATATAAAAATTAGCCAGGCATGGTGGTGTGTACCTGTAATTGCAGCTACTTGGGAGGCTGAGGCAGGAGAATTGCTTGAACCCAGGAGGCAGAGGTTGTGGTGAGCAGAGATCGCGCCGCTGTACTCCAGCCTGGGTGACAGGGAGAGACTCTATCTCAAAAAAAAAAAAAAGTAAAAGTTATGTTTATATTATGCTGTAGTCTAAGTGTGCAACAGCATTATATCTAAAATGACAATATACATACTTTAATTTAAAAAACACTTTATTGCTAAAAAGTGCTAATAATCATCTGAGCTTCAGTGGTTGATAAACCTTGTTGCTGGTAGAGGGCCTTGCCTTGATGTTGATTGTTGCTGACTAATCAGGGTGGTGATTCCTGAAGGTTGGGGTGGCTGTGGCAATTTCTTAAAGTAAGACAACAAAGAAGCTTAGATTGACTCTTCTTTTCCTGCCATATTTCTTGGTAGTATGTGATATTATTTAGTAGCATTTTACCCACAGTAGAACTTCTTTCAAAATTGGAGATAATCCCCCCAAATCCTGCTGTTGTTTTATCAGTTTATGGAATATTCTAAATCCTTTGTTGTCATTTCAACAATGTTCACAGCATCTTCACCAGGAATGGATTTCTTCTCAAAAAACTACTTTCTTTGCTCATCCCTAAGAAGTAACACCTCAGCTGTTCCAGTTTGATTATGAGATTGCAGAAATTCAATGACATCTTCAGGCTCTGCTTCTAATTCTATATCTCTAGCTATTTCCACCTCACCTGCAGAGACTTTCTCTACTGACATTTTGAACCCTTCAAAGTCATCCATTAGGATTGGAATCAGCTTCTTCCAAACTCCTGCTAATGCTGCTATTTCGACCTTTTCTCATGAATATTCTTAATAGTGTCTAGAATGGTGACTCCTTTCCAGAAGATTTTTAATTTATTTTGCCTTGATCCATCAGAGGAATCACTATGTATGGCAGCTATGGCCTAACAAAAATGTATTTCTTAAATAATAAGACTTGAGAGTCAAAATGACTCCTTGATCCATGAGCTAAAGAAGGAATGTTGTCCTAGCAGGCATAAAAACAACATGACTCCTTGTACAACTCCATCAGAGCTCCTGGGTGACCAGGCACATTTTCTATGGGCAGTAATATTTTGAGAGCAACCTTTTTTCCTGAGCAGTAGGTTTCAGTGTGCTTAAAATATTCAGTAAACCATTCTGCAAACAGATGTGCTTGTCAACCAGGCTTTATTATTGTATTTATAGATGAAAGGAAGAGTAGACTTGGAATAATAATAATTACTATTATTTGAGACAGAGTTTCACTCTATTGCCCAGGCTGGAGTGCAGTGGCACGATCTCAGCTCACTGTCACCTCTGCCTCCCAGGTTTAAGCGATTCTCCTGCCTCAGACTCAAGAGTAGCTGGGATTACAAGCGTATGCCACCACGCCTGGCTAATTTTTGTATTTCTAAGAGAGGTGGGGTTTCATCATGTTAGCCAGGCCAGTCTTGAACTTCTGGCCTCAGGTGATCCACCCACCTTGGCCTCCCATAGAGCTGGGATTACAGGCGTGAGCCACCACACCCGGCCAGCATAATTCTTAAAGCCTTACTATATAGTTTGGCTATGTGACCCTCCAAATCTCATGTTGAAATTTGATCCCCAGTGTTGGAGGTAGGACCTGGTGGGAGGTATTTGGATTGTGGGGGCCAGATCCCTCAGAATGGCTTGATGCTATCCTCACAGTAATGAGTGTATTCTTGCTCTATTCATTCCGTGAGAGCTGACTGTTAAAAAGAGTCTGGCATCTCCCTCCCTACTTGCTCTCTTTGTCTGTCTCTCTTTCTCTCTCTTTCTTTTTCTCCCTGTCTCTCTCTGTGTGATCTCTGCCTGCTCCTATTCACTCTCTACCATAAGTGGAAACAGTCTGAGGTTTTAACCAGAAGTGGATGCCATGCTTCTTGTACAGCCTGCAGAACCATGAGCCAATTAAACCTGATTTCTTTATAAATTACAGCTTTGCATATTTCTTTATAGAAACGCAAATATGAACCAAGACAGAGCCCTAGGACATTCAGAATGCTAAATGAGTTGGCTTTTACTTAAAGTCACCAGTTGCATTAGCCTCTAACAAGAGAGGCAGCCTGTCTTTTGAGTCTTTACTTCTCTTCTCTAGCTATAAAAGTCCTAAATGACATCTTATTCCATATAAAGCTGTTTTATCTACGCTGAAAGTCTGTTGTTTAGTGTAGCCACCTTTATCTGTTATTTTAGCTGGATCTTCTGGTTAAGTTGCTGCAGCTTCTACATCAGCCCTTGCTGTTTCACCTTGCACTTTTATGTTTTAGAGATGGTTTCTTTTCTTAACCTCTGCTAGCTTCAAATATTTCTTCTGTAGCTTCCTCACCTCTCTCAGCCTTCTTAGAATTAACTAGATTTAGGGTCTTGCTATGGATTAGCTTTGGCTTAAGAAAATATTGGGGCTGGTTTGATCTTCTATCCAAACGACTCAAACTTTCTCCATATCAGCAATAAGCCTGTTTTGTTTTCCTCTCATTCATGTGTTTGCTGGAGTGGCACTTTTAATTTCCTGCAAGAAGTTTTCCTTGTATTCAGAACTTGGCCAGCTGTTTGGCTCAAGAGGCTTAGCTTTCAGCCTGTTTTGATTTTTGATATGCCTTCTTCAGTGAGCTTAGTCATTTCTAGCTTTTGGTTTAAAGTAAGAGATGTCTGACTCTTCCTTTTACTTGAACACTTAGAGGTTGTTGTGGGGTTAGTAAATGGTCTACTTTCAGTTATTGTTGTGTCTCAAGGAGGCCTAAGGAGAGGGAGAGAGATGGGGGAACCACGAGTCAGTGGAGCAATAAAACACAACATTTATAGATTAAGTTCACTGTCTTACATGGGCACAGCTCCTGATGCTCCCAAATCATTACAATAGTAACACTAAAGACTAGTGATCACAGATCGCTATACCAGATATAATGATAATGAAAAAGCTTGAAATTCTTAGATGTGACACAGACTCAAAGTGAGCACATACTGTTAGAAACGTGGCTTTGATAGACTTGGTGGATGCAAGATTGCCACAAACCTTCAATTTGTAAAAATTGCAATATTTGTGAAGTGTAGTAAAGCAAAGTGCAATAAAACAAGGTATGCCTGTATTTAATCAATATTTCCAGAATATTGATTAAATATTGACCTAGGGCTTTATGAGGCCCATATTTCTCCCTTCTCACCAAACAGTCGCTCTTTGGCCTGACACTGCTGCTCCAACCACCTTCAGCTTGTGTAGGGCTCGCTATTGTCCATGCTTTCCTGATACCTATTTTCAAGACCTATAACTTATTTATCCTTATGTACCTGGTACCAGATGCAATGCCTGGCCCAAAGTATTGCCCAACAAATACATATTAAATAAATAAATGAAGATAGAGGTGCCCTCTTTGATCCAGGTCTATAATTTTTCTTTTCATGTTATTCTTCAAAAGGGATTGCAATTCTTTCCCTTATCCTATGCTTCTTCTTGTGAGAGTTTAGGAGTAGGAAGTTGCTTTTCCTTATTGTCACATAGTGTCTTTACATATGGTATGATCAATGGCAGACACTAATTTTGTCAGATCAGGTTCTACTTGGGCTGCTTCTCTGCAGGTGTGAATCTCAAAAAAGTGGTGCCTTCTATAAACTATTACTTATGAAATTGGAGGCAGTCTATTTCCTTGCCCTTTTTTCTATCAATACATTTGCCATTATCTTCATTCTCTTAGAAGTGACCTTACACAATCTTTCTCTTTTCTCTTATCTTATAAAACATATTTCAGTGTGTTTACTCACCCAGTTTTCTTCCCATCCCATTGATCATGAGAGCAAAATTGCATTAGACTGAAACAAGCCTTGCTCCCAGGGCTGCTGACCAAAGGCAGTTCACAGCCCTGGGGACGTCTTCTCCGCAGCGTTCAAACCTCACATTCCATTCTGGTCATGCTTTCCGTTGTTAATCCTGGCTTTAGATGAAGCCCGGCTTAGAAGCCAAGGATGTGTTAAGTAGTTTCCAGTGACCAATTTTGCCTCTGATCTTTGACTGTAGATGTAATTTTCAACCTATGCATATGAGTCATGTAAGTTGACTATTTGATGAGAAGTAAGGGCAGCATGTTATTTTACTTAACTGAGTATTCATAAACTCCTTACAAAGTTGTGACAATCTAGCAAAAATCCACCAGCGATTTACCTTAGCACATTTAGCAAAAATACATACTCTTTGCTTAGGGAAATTTCTTCTCAGGAGATTGTCTTGAAAAGATTACACTGAAAGTGACAAAGACACAAATAGCCCCATAAGAGAAGACAAATATAGCTTGTACGTGCCGTAAATACTGTATTTTCTCTGGTTCAATCGGCAGATGCTCATGACATACCCTAAAACATCTATCAAGATGTCCAATCCCCGACAGACCCTTACCCAAAAGTAGCTAATAACTCTTCTTGTTTCACCTTCCGACAGCTAAACCACAGGAACCGAAACAAGCACCCAATTTTTATTCTGGTCTTGCTCATGTATTCATTCAATATATATTTATCTTGTTCTTCCAGTGTCCCAAGCACCATTATCGTTGCTGGAGATACCTCAGTAAACTGGGTCTGATCCTCGCTCATGACCAGTGGAGGCAATTAGAAGACAGGTGATTAATAGACAAAAATATCAGATAGAGAAAGTGCCAGGTAGAGTATTTAAAATGTGGATTATGTAGAGAATAACAGAGGGTTTGGGGAGGAGAGATTTTAGGTTGTGAGGCTGGGAATGGCTCTCCTAGGAAGACAACATTTATGCTGAGAACTGAAGACAGGGAGGAGCCAGCCAGCCAAAGATGGCAGAAGGGCAGACCCCACAGTGGCCCAAAGTCAGGCCTAAGCTTGTTGTGTTTTCAGGAAAGAAAGAAGGCCCCCAGGTGGTGAGACTTTGGTGCTTTAAGATGAGGCCATACAAAGCAAGATACGAAGAACGTGTTTTTATCTTAAGGCACCGGCGACCTCATGGCCTGGCTGCTCTGGGAAAATGGAGGCAGAGTGGATGAATGGAGGCCAGTTAGGAGACTATTTTGAGAGTCCAGGCAAGAGAGGGTCGTGACTGGGATCAGGATGGCTGCAATGGGGATGGAGAGACCTAGGCAAATGTGGGAACTGTTTTATCAGAGAAGTTGACAGCAGTTACTCTTAACTGGGATGTGGGGCTAAGGAAACAAGGGGACCCAGGGTAATTCTCAAGTGTGTTTTTATTTCCTTTTTCTTCATTAGGCTTGTTGACTCTGCGCTTAAAAACCTCAGAAGCACCTAAGCTTTTGGTGTTCCAGGATATAACCACAGGAAGCTTTCAAAGCTAGGGGCCAAGGAGCCAGTACATCCCTCCAGTCTTTAGAGGTTGTGATTTATTTTTATTCATTGATATTCATTTTAGTGAAGCTGTTTGGTTAACAGAAAAAATTTTTACAAACAATTGATAAGAGCTTTGCTTTAAAAGTTATATTTTATGAAAAGCGTATACTATTTCATCTTGAAACGACTAAAATGACTCTCTATCCTCAACTTGTTGTTTAAGGAGAGAAGTGTGAGTAACATTTGTTTGGGGTTTTTAGCACTACTATGGTTACAGTGGGATGGTTGAAAACGTGCTATCCAGCACATTATTAGTTATTCCATTTCTTGATAAAGCAGACATTTACAAACAAGGCAGAAGCAGGGAGTATGGTGGGGGTGGGGGAACTGAACTCTGTGAAATGCTTAACCTTTTAACATAGTTCAACAAAGTTTAGATTTCTGGCAAACCGCCTCGACTTTGTGAGGCTGTTCATGGTTGCAAAACCCGACAAGACCCTAGTGCTTAAATTATTCTGGCTCAAAAATTGAGACAATGTGAAGCAAGCAAAGGAAAAAAACAAACACATCCTAATGGCTACAGTGGGACTCATAGCACAGAGTAAGTAATTTGGAAAAGGATGCCAGGGGTGGTGATGACAACCTACAGGTCCTTGGAGGTCTTTCAGCTACCTCTGCCAAGAGAACAAATGCTATCCAAAGGGAAAGCAAGTTCAGTGTGAAAGGTAAAGAAGGACCTTAGGAACATGTGACAAACCAAATATGTCATAGATTAGAGAGACGTGTCTATGGCCATACCACCCTGAATGCACCTGATCTCATCTGATCTCGGAAGCTAAGCAGGGTTGGGCCTGGTTCGTACTTGGATGGGAGAGAGAAGTGCTTGTTTCCCAGAACCACACCAACTGTCCTCACAACGAGCAGCGGCAAAGACTCATTAAGGAATACAGGTCTTAAGCACCTTTCTGAAGAGTTGTCTCATCCAGAAATGAGCTGTAGGTTATGATTGCTGGCAGTGTCAATGACAGCATCTTCTAGCCAAAGAAAATAGAGAATTTGCAACTAGCCAGAAGTAGTCACATATTTCATTATACCTGCCTTTGTCTGGTATGTGTCAACATTTCTGTTGGTTTGAATTGCTAGGAGTTTGTCTAAAATTTGTCAGAATGTATGGATCATTTGTAAATAAGCAAGTGTAGGCTGGGCACAGTGGCCCACGCCTGTAATCCCAGCACTTTGGGAGGCCAAGGTGGGCGGATCACCTGAGGACAGGAGTTTGACATCAGCTTGGCCAACATGGCAAAACCCTGTCTCTACTGAAAATACAAAAATTATCTGGGTGTGGTGGCATGAGCCTGTAATCCCAGCTACTTGGGAGACTGAGGCAGGAGAATCACTTGAACCCAGGAGGCAGAGGTTGCAGTGAGCCAAGATCACACCATTGCACTCCAGGCTGGGTGACAAGAGCAAAACTCCACCTCAAAAAAAAGAAAGTATAAAACAATAATTATTAAAATAATTATGGATGAATGTGGTACCATGTTTCCCAATGTGGTCCTCAGAATCCTAATTCTGAGGGATGCACTGTAGATGACAAAAGGATTAATTTAAATATTAGTTTCTGGGTCAATAAGTTTGGGAAGCTTCTGAATGTTGCTTAGATTTCTCTACAATAGTATTTCTCCTTTTCAAAGTCTTTAACAGTTTTATGTGCATTGTGAAGCTCTAGAAGGGTTACAGAGTACCCAATTTTTCCAAATATATTTGATCACAAAATTATCTCTCTAACCTGTCCTCATCCCACTATTTTGGTGGATTATATCATCAAATACATATTCTGAGGGCACATACTTGGTAAATACTGGTGTAATGCGATGTGCATCATAGGCGTGTCTGCAAATGGGTGTATTTTCACATGGGGGCTCAAGAGCGGTGGAGAAAGAATCAGACAAACAGCAAAACAAATGGAGGAACTGGATAATTCAGTTCAATTCAGCAATTTTACAATGTGAGATCCAAGATTTCTGCATTCCTTTTGGCTGTTCCTTCCTAATTGCAATATGGCTGCTGTAACTCTGACCCCCTACATCTGCATCCGATGTAGGAAAAGGGTAGGAGAAAGGGGAAGGATGTGGGAAAGGCTGTTTTTGTAATCAAGAAAAGAAAAAGTTTCCAGGAGCACCCCAGCAGATCTGTGAATCTATATAATTCCATGGGACTATGTCACACAGCAAAGAGCTGTGAAAGAGATGACATTAGAATTTTATTTTGCTCTATGGGGCATTTTCTTGGTGACTTAGGGGCAGTAACAGAATTGAGGTAAGAAAAGGAGTTTGGGATGATTTGTGTTTATTTCAAGCTGTAGAAATGTGAGGTAGAATGTGTTATTTTAGACACATTCCTTTAGGCAAGTCTTTTGAAGTAACCAGGTCCTTCTTTTAAAAAGTGGTAAAATATCCTATCTCCTTTTTTTATGTCTTGGGGGAAGTATACTCTCTTACACACACACACACACACACACACTCTCTCTCTCTCTCTCTCTCTCTCTCTCTTTTAAAGCTAGGTCAGGAACAGACATGCCCCCCATCCCTGGAAAGACTGTCTAGTGGCTTGTCAACCACCAGATCCAGGTCAGTACTTGCTAGAGGACAAAATGTTCTGAGGCTTTTCTTTGGGTTACTAGTAGACTTTGTGGCTTTTGCTAGATTGGCTCTTCCAGGATGTAATCTAGGCCGTGGCTTAAAACATGGGAGTGTTTTAGAGACATGGAAGATAATTGCCATATTTTTTCACTCTCTGTGCTTTTAATGAGGATAAACATACACTAGGAAACAAATTGGTTCAGTTTGCTTATGAAATTTTCTTTTGTAGTAAGACACAGACATGTTGCTACAACACTGTTCTCTGTGGAATGGAATTTGTGAAGAGGAAGACCCATGATGAAACCTCGAGAAGGGACTAGCAACTTTAGTCTACAAACTACCAAAAAAGAACATTTGCTATAAAATGATTTCTTCTAAAAGTGTCAGTCATATGGGCCTCTAATTCTGTTATAACAAGGTTCCACTGATTTTATACCATCTTTAGCAAAGAAACTTAAAACATGTTCCTTTTTTATATTTTTCATTTTAAAAATAATATAAGCCTCATTACTAACTTTTCAAAAAAAATGGAACTACTACTCTAAAACCAATCATCCTAAACATTCTTTTGAAATATCTTCTAGGTTTTTTAATATGAGTTTTCTTTAAACATACTATTAAACTTGTAGCATTATACCGACGTCTTACTTTCTTCACTCTCTGTTATATGGTGAGTACTGCTGTCATGATACTAACTAGTCTCATAACACCATATGAACAATTAGATTGTTTTCATTTTTTCTCAAAGTGTCGTATTATTGAACTCACGTTGTCATCCCTCATTTGGTAATACTAGTGCTTTTGCCAATAGATGCAAAAATTATTCATTTAATTTATCAAATCCTTCAACTAATTCGTTGATTACCTATTTACATATGTGCAAGAAACCATGAAGGATATTAAAAAAAAAATCAGGAGTGGGCCCTAACTTCAGGAGTATGAGGGTAAAAGTTATCCATATGTATGTCCATATGAGTTGACAGAGCTATAGGCATTTGTAGAAGGTAAGTATAAAAAATAATAGGAACACCAGGGGCATTCACACAGAGGAAAGGCCACCTGGGGACACAGTGAGAAGGCACCATCTGCAATCCAAAAAGAGAGGTCTCAGAGGATACAAACTTACAGACACCTTGCTCTTGGATTTCTAACCTCTAGAACAGTGAGAAAGTAGGTTGGGCATGGTGGCTCACGCCTGTAATCCCAGCACTTTGGGAGGCCGAAGCAGGTGGATCACAGGTCAAGAGATCGAGACCATCCTGGCCAACATAGTGAAACCCCATCTCTACTAAAAATATAAAAATTAGCTGGGCATGGTGGTGTGTGCCTGTAGTCTCAGATACTCCCGAGGCTGAGGCAGGAGAATTGCATGAACCCGAGAGGCGGAGGTTGCAGTGAGGGGAGATTGTGCCACTGCACTCCAGCCTGGTGACAGAGCAAAACTCCATCTCAAAAAAAAAAAAAAAA
>PVKP010020817.1:0-34367 GCA_004027715.1 Plecturocebus donacophilus
TGGACTGCTCTGACTTCCCAGAGCGCCAAACATCATCCAAAAGGAGACTCAGTCCCGTTTACTCCGCACCAAGAGCCGCCGAGCCGAGGCGCCGGCAAAAAAGCCACGCCAGCCGAAAGGGTCGCGCTGGCGACCCGTGGGGCTCCTCCACTGGGAATGTCCTGGTCCGTGGGCAGCAAAAATTTATCGGTAAGTGTGGTGTCCACTGGCTCTCTGCGCTTTTACTGGGAGCTGCAATCCTGAGCTGCTAGTGATCGGCCATCTTGGATCTCTCTCAAAACCCTGTCTCTTAAAAAAAAAATGTAAAAAAACTAGCTGGGCATGATGGCATGTGACTGGATTCCTAGCTACTCAGGGGGCTGAGGTGGGAGGATCACTTGAGTCCAGAAGGTTAAGGCTTCAGTGAACTGTGACTGTTCTATGGCACTTCAGCTTAGGTGACAGAGTGAGACCCTATAATTAAAAAAAAATAGAGACAACTCAATTAAAAATGGGGAAAATACATAAATAAAAAACTTTTAAGAATATATACAAATGGTCAAAAACCCATGAAAAGATCACCATCCTTACTAATTAGAGAAATTCAAATTAAAACAAGATACATTATACTCAAAGGATGATTTAATAAAATAGAACATAACAGTGTTGGTAAGTACATGGAGAAATTGAAACTCTCAGACATTGTTGTTGGGATTGTAAAATAGTGCAGCTGCTTTAGAAAATGGTTTGGAAGTTACTCAGAAATTCAAATACAGACTTATGATATAACCTAGTAACTACATTCTTTGGTAAATATCCTAGAGAAATAAACATATACTCACAAAAATGTGTATATGAATGATCATAGCAGTATTATTCGTAATAGCCAAAATGTGGAAACAATCCAAATTTCCATCAACTACTGAATAGATGAACAAAATGTGGCATATCCATGAGTTGAGGTATTATTCAGCAATAATAATGAATGAAGAATTGATACATACTACACCATGTGTAAAGTTTGAAAATGTGATGAATGAAGAAACTTTTTAAAAAGGCCACATATAGAATGATTCCATTTATATGAAATATCCAAATTACTCAAATTCATAGGCACAGAAAGATGAGTGGTTTCCAGGAGCTTGGAGAGGGAATGGGGAATGACTGCTAATGGATACAGAATTTCTTTCTGAGGTCATGAATATATTCCCATATTAGATAGCAGAGATGGCTGCCCAATTCTGCGAATACACACAAAAAAAGCTCCACTGAATTGCATATTTTTAAAGGGTTACTTATTGCATAGAAATTGTTCCTCAATAAAGCTATTTACAAAAAGAATAGTTTGCCCCACCCCTAGATTTGTCATGCCCAGAGATGACTGAATGTCTGACATCCCTGGAATTGACCTAATATGAGACAATATAGGCATATAGAATGCTAAAATCAAAATAATAGAAAACCGGTTTACATAGTTCTAGTTCATGTTTTGTCTTTATCATAAAGTAAAAATTCTTCACAACTTTTAAGTGAGGAAAATGTATATCAATTTCATCTCTAGTTATCAAATTAGATTGTAAGGGAGAAGCTAGACATGAAATCATACATAAATGGCTTGCTGAATAAAGTGTGAATTTTTTAATCCATGTAGGCATAAAAACATATATATCCTTGATATCTACTCTATCCAAAATATACCCATACTATCAAATGTGCTTTTTGCCACATTTCCAATTATGTAGGATATTTCATGCTATATCACAAGAGATTTTATTGCTACTAGACTACAAGCTTCTCAAGGAGAGAGGTCCTGTGTTATTTACCCTTGACTCTCACAATAAATGTGTACCTGACAATGATAGGTGCACAGAAGATATTCAGTGTGTTTGGGGAATATTAGAATGACAAAGTTTTTGATATGAATAATATTATAAAGGATCATGAAATTAGTGGTTCCCAGATGTTGAAGAATACTTCATACCTTAAAAAAATATCAGAAGGAATGTGGACCTCTGCTTCTGGCAAGACAGGGTAACTGGCACTGGACCCACTCCCTTGACATAAAAAGTTATAAAACTCAACTAAGTAATTGAAGCAAATGTTTTCAGACTTCGGACAATAGGCAGCACAGTACTTTGATCCCTGAGAAAAGGGAAACAAATGAGGTGAACCCTATAATTATTCCAGCTTTTTGCCTGGAAGCACTTTTCAAATCAAGGTAAGGGAGAGAGATCCCAAGCAGGGTACTTAGCTATGGAGGCAGATATCGTAATTGGAGGCAGCAGGAAATTTGCTGGGCAGGGCTCCAGAGAGGAGAAAGCGGTGCAGAAAAGGAGCACCAGAAATAAGCACAGAGGTCTTTTTAAATCTTTGGCTTAATACTAAGCTGCACCTGCACATGGGGAAATTCCACAAGGGCTGGTGGAGAGCAGCTTCTTCGGGAACTGTGAGTTGGACACAGATATTCCAGAGATTACTCAGTGGTAGGGTTTCTGATCAGCCAGAATGAAGAACAGACATCTTACTGAGCACCCCAGGCATTCTTTGAGACTTTAGAAAAGCCTCAGAATACAAGTAGAGAAAATTATGACCTATTCTAAAAGAGCATTAAAATAAGCCTTGAAATGATCAAACTGATCTTCAGAAAATCAAATGCCTTGAAGAATAAAACTAAGCAGTCTTTAAAGGAAATAAACAAAATCTGGATTCTCAACAATGTATCAGTCTCAAAAAACTGCACTAAGAAAAAAATTACTACATCTGTGAAGAGTGGGGAATGTGATCCATTTTTTAGGAAAAGTTTGTTCAATTAAAAAACAATCCAAGGACAGGCCACTCCACCCCGTGTCGGGTGCCTGAACAGGGGTCAGGTGCAGAGAGCCCTTTGTCTTGGGAAATGGGGTGTGGCTCGAAGGTGGCTGCTTCCTCGCAGGTCACACAACTCACACTCATGGGAAACTTGCTGCTAAAACATTCCTAGAGGACCAGCTTCTAGGTCTGGATTTATTACCTAGCAGAGCAGCTCTCTCACTGTGATCCATTGAAGGTCAGCCCTCAACACTAAGAGTTTGTAAAAACAAACAAACAAAATCCCAGAAATGTCTTACTAAGTAGAAGTAACACACTCAAAGGCTATAAAGCATCTATTACTAATATTCTAATGAATTTACAGGAAAACCTAAATTTAATCATGAAAAAATGGAAGAAAGAAAAGAACCAAATGAAACTTACAGACGTGAAAATTTCAATATCTTAAATTTAAAAATCACTTGTTTCACTTGGGATTAGATTAGATACTGCAAAAGAAAACACTGATAAACTTGAATTGATTGTACTAGTAAAATAATTTATAACAACACTTAGAATAATATATTCCAAACCGAAGGAAACAGATTATCTGTATGTGTTAGTAACAGGGTAAATACATAGATTTATAGCACAAGTAGGCAAAAATCACTAAGGATATAGATTTTTAAAACTCTATCAACTCGACTAATTTAATTGATATGTAGAAAACACTCCACACAATAACAGCAAAATAATCTTTTCAAATGATCATGGACTATTCCCTACTATAGACTACCTACTGGGAAATAAAAGAAGTTTTAATAAATATCAAAGTGTTAAATTCATACAAAGCCTGTTTTCTGATCAAAACAGAATTTTATTATTAATAATAAAAAGGTCTGAAAAACCCCAAATACTAGCGTTACCAAACCACCAGGTGTTTAGTCTATCTAGGTCCTGCCACTCACTGCACAAAAAGCCAATCACTAAGACAATGGGTATTGTCAGGAAAGAAGACTTTATTTGGATGGTACAGCTAAGGAGAACAGAAGGTAAGTCTTAAATCCATCTCCTCAGCCTACTGAAATTAGAGGTTTACACAGCAGGGAAAGAATGTAACTATGTGTGGGAAAATAGGAACTAGGGACGTTAAAAACAGAAGTTGGTCAACAGGAAGCAGTTGGCCATTTAGGCAATCATGATGAATGAGGAGTCTCGCATTTCATTGCCAGATGTGGTGATCTGGTAAGTTTTAGCTCCTTGACACTATTTGGGAAGCCTGATGTTCTATCTATCTGAGAAAGAAACTCAGGTAAGAGAAATGTAACTTTCTCAAGCTTTAAGACTTGGAGGGTCAATTTCTATGTTTATACAAAGAAAGCATAAAAATCAGTTATATGGGACAGTTGGGCTGCTTTCACTTAGAAATTGAACAATATAAGTTTTAATAACCCATAAATCAAAGAAAGAAAAACTTACAAAATATTTCGTCATAAATGATAACAAAGTATATTAACAAAGCATTAAACGGATGCAGCTAATGCCATAGTTGAAGCAAAAATTGGAGCAGATTTTTTTTGGGCATTTTATGTTTATATATATATATATATATATATATATATATATATATATATATATAATTGCACTGTGGGTTCTGGGGTACATGTGCAGAACATGCAGGATTGTTGCATACATGGTAATGTGGTTTGCTACCTCTATCCCCCCATCACCTACCTAGCATTTCTCCCCATATTACCCTCCCCAACCTCCCTACCCACCACTGTCCCTCCCCTATTCCCCCCACAACAGACCCCAGTGTGTGATGCTCCCCCTCCCTGTGTCCATATGTTCTCATTGTTCAACACCCACCTATGAGTGAGAACATGCAGTGTTTGATTTTCTTTTCTTGTGTCAGTTTGCTGAGAATAATGGTTTCCAGATTCATCCATGTCCCTACAAAGGACACAAACTCATGGTTTTTATGGCTGCATAGTATTCCATGGTGTATATGTGCCACATTTTCCTTGCCTAGTCTGTCATTGATGGGCATTTGGTCTTTGCTATTGTAAACAGTGCTGCAATGAACATATGTGTGGCATATGTCTTTATAGTAAAACGATTTATAATCCTTTGGATATATACCCAGTAATAAGATTGCTGGGTCAAATGGAATTTCTATTTCTAGGTCCTTGAGGAATCACAACATTGTCTTCCACAATGGTTGAACTAACTTACACTTCCACCAACAGTGTAAAAGTGTTCCGATTTCTCCACATCCTCTCCAGCATTTGTTGTCTCCAGATTTTTTAATGATTGCCATTCTAACTGACTTGAGATGGTATCTCAATGTGGTTTTGATTTGCATTTCTCTAATGACCAGTGATCATGGGCATTTTTTCATATGTCTGTTGGCCTCATATATGTCTTCTTTTGATAAATGTCTGTTCATATCCTTAGCCCACTTTTTGATGGGTTTGTTTTTTCTTGTAAATCTTTTTTAAGGTTCTTTGTAGATTCTGGATATTAGCCCTTTGTCAGATGGGTAGATTGCAAACGTTTTTTTCCATTCTGTTGGTTGCCAGTTCACTCTAATGATTGTTTCCTTTGCTGTGCAGAAGCTCTGGAATTTGATTAGATCCCATTTGTCTATTTTTGGCTTTTGTTGCCAATGCTTTTGGTATTTTAGTCATGAAGTCCTTGCTGATGCCTATGTCTTGAATGGTTTTGCCTAGGTTTTCTTCTAGGGTTTTTATGGTGTTAGGTCTTATGTTTAAATCATTAATCCATCTGGAGTTAATTTTAGTGTAAGGTGTCAGGAAGGGGTCCAGTTTCTGCTTTCTGCACATGGCTAGCCAGTTTTCCCAACACTGTTTATTAAACAGGGAATCCTTTCCTCATTGCTTGTTTTTGTCAGGTTTGTCAAATATCAGATGATTGTAGATGTGTGGCATTGCCTCTGAGGCCTCTGTTCTGTTCCATTGGTCTATGTCTCTGTTTTGGTACCAGTACCATGCTGTTTTGATTAAGGTAGCCTTGTAGTATAGTTTGAAGTCAGGTAGTGTGATGTCTCCAGCTTTGTTCTTTAGGCTTAGTTTTTTTTTTTTTTTTTCTTTGTTCGTTTTGCTTTGTTCTTTTTGTCTTGGCTATGTGGGCTTTCTTTTGGTTCCATATGAAGCTTAAGGTGGTTTTTTCCAGTTCTGTGAAGAAGGTCATAGGTAGCCTGATAGGGGTAGTACTGAATCTATAAATTACTTGGGGCAGTATGGCCATTTTCACAATACTGATTCTCCCTAACCATGAGCATGGAATGTTTTTCCATCTGTTTGTGTCCTCTCTTATTTCCTTGAGCAGTGGTTTGTAGTTCTCCTCGAAGAGGTCCTTTATATCCTTTGTTAGTTGTATTCCTAGGTATTTTATTCTCTTTGTAGCAGTTATGAGTGGGAGTTCGTTCTTGATTTAGCTCTCTTTAAGTCTGTTATTCATGTATAGGAATGCTTTTGATTCCTGCACATTGATTTTGTATCCTGAGACTCTGCTGAAGTTGCTTATCAGTTTCAGGAGATTTTGGGCTGAGACGATGGGGTCTTCTAAATATACAATAATGTCATCTGCAAATAGAGACAATTTGACTTCCTGCTTTCCTAACTGAATACCTTTTATTTCTTTTTCTTGCCTGATTTCTCTGGCCAAAACTCCCAATACTTATTGAATAGGAGTAGTGAGAGAGGGCATCCTTGTCTAGTGCCAGATTTCAAAGGGAACACTTCAGGTTTTGCCCATTCAGTATGATATTGGCTGTGGGTTTGTTGTAAATAGCTTTTATTATTTTGAGATATGTTCCATGGAAACCTAGTTTCTTGAGAGTTTTTAGCATAAAGGGCTGTTGAATTTTGCCGAAGGCCTTCTCTGCATCTATTGAGATAATAATGTGGTTTCTGTCTTTTGTTCTGTTTATGTGGTGGATTACGTTTATAGACTTGTGTATGTTGAACCAGCCTTGCATCTCTGGAATGAAGCCTACTTGATCATGATGGATAAGCTTTTTGATGTGCTGTTGCAATTGGTTTGCCAGTATTTTATTGAAGATTTTTGCTTCGATGTTAATCATGGATATTGGCCTGAAGTTTTCTTTTTTAGTTGTGTCAGACCAGGTTTTGGTATCAGGATGATGTTGGTCTCATAAAATGAGTTACGGAGGATTCCCTCTTTTTGTATTGTTTTGAATAGTTTCATAAGGAGTGGTACCAGCTCCTCTTTGTATGTCTGGTAGAATTCGGCTGTGAACCGATCTGGACCTGGGCTTTTTTTGGTGGCTAGGCTGTTAATTGCTGCCTCAACTTCAGCCCTTGTTATTGGTCTATTCAGGGTTTTTACTTCTTCCTGGTTTAGACTTGAGAGGGTGCAAATGTTCAGGAATTTATCCATTTCTTTCAGGTTTACTGGTTTATGTGCATAGAGTTGTTTGTAGTAATCTCTGATGGTAGTTTGTATTTCTGTGGAATTGGTGGTGATATCCCATTTATCATTTTTTATTGCATCTATTTGATTCTTCTCTCTTTTCTTTTTTATTAATCTGGGTAGAAGCCTGTCTATTTTGTTGATCTTTTCAAAAAACCAGCTCCTGGATTTATTGATTTTTTGAAGAGTTTTTGTGTCTCTCTCTCTTTCAATTCTGCTCTGATCTTAGTTATTTCTCGTCTTCTGCTAGCTTTTGAGTTTTTTGATCTTGCTCCTATAGCTCTTTCAATTTTAGTGATAGGGTGTCAATTTTAGATCTTTCCTTGCTTCTCATGTGGGCACTTATTGCTATACATTTTCCTCTAGACACTGCTTTAAATGTGTCCCAGAGATTGTGGTACATTGTGTCTTCATTCTCATTGGTTTAGAAGAACATCTTTATTTCTGCCTTCATTTCGTTGTTTATCCAGTCAACATTCAAGAGCCAGTTGTTCAGTTTCCATGAAGTTGTACAGTTTCCAGTTAGTTTATTAATACTGAGTTATAATTTGATTGCACTGTGGTCTGAGAGACTGTTTGTTATGATTCCCATTCTTTTGTATTTGCTGAGGAGTGATTTAATTCCAATTATGTGGTCAATTTTAGAGTAAGCGCAATGTAGTGCTGAGAAGAATGTATATTCTGTGGATTCGGGGTGTAGAGTTCTGTAGATGTCTATTAGGATTTCTTGGTCCAGATCTGAGTTCAAGTCCTGGATGTCCTTGTTAATTTTCTGTCTTATTGATTTGTCTAATATGGATAGTAGAGTGTTAAAGTCTCCCACTATTATTGTATGGGAGTCTAAGTCCTTTTGTAGGTTGTTAAGAACTTGCTTTATGTATCTGGGAGCTCCTGTATTGGGCACATTTATATTTAGGATTGTTAGCTCTTCTTGTTACATTGATCCTTTTATCATTATGTGATGCACTTCTTTGTCTCTTTTGATCTTTGTTGGTTTAAACTCTATTTTATCAGAGACTAGGATTGCAACTCCTGCTATTTTTTGCTCTCCATTTGCTTGATAAATCTTCCTCCATCCCTTTATTGTGAGGCTATGTGTGTCCTTGTATGTGAGATGGGTTTCCTGGATACAGCACACTGATGGGTTTTGACATTTTATCCAATTTGCCAGTCTGTGCCTTTTGATTAGGGCATTTAGCCCATTTACAGTTAAGGTCAATATTGTTATGTGTGAATTTGCTCCTGCCATTTTGATGCTAGCTGGTTGTTTTGCCCATTAGTTGATGTAGTATCTTCATTTTGTTGATACTCTTTACCATTTGGTACATTTTTGGAGTGGCTGGTACTGGTTGTTCCTTTCGATGTTTAGTGCTTCTTTCAGGAGCTGTTATAATGCAGGCCTGGTGGTGATGAAATCTCTCAGCAATGGCTTGTCCATAAAGGATTTTATTTCTCCTTCACTTATGAAACTTAGTTTGGCTGGATATGAAATTCTAGGTTGAGAGTTCTTTTCTTTAAGGATGTTGAATATTGGCCCCCACTCTCTTCTGCCTTGTAGGGTTTCTGCCAAGAGATCTGCTATGAGTCTGATGGGCTTCCCTTTCTGGGTAACTCAACCTTTCTCTCTGACTGCCCTTAGCATTTTTCCTTCATTTCAACCCTGGTGAATCTGATGATTATGTGCCTTGGGGTTGCTCTTCTTGATGAATATCTTTGTGGTGTTCTCTGTATTTCCTGAACTTGAATATTGGCCAGCCTTCCTTGGTTGGGGAAGTTCTCCTGGATAATATCCTGAAGAGTGTTTTTCAGCTTGGATTCATTCTCTCCATCGCATTCAGGTACACCTATTAAATGTAGATTAGGTCTTTTCCAATAATCCCATATTTCTTGTAGGCTTTGTTCCTTTCTTTTCACTCTTTTTTTCTCTAATCTTGCCTTCTCCTTTTATTTCATTGTTTTGCTCTTCAATCTCTGATATCCTTTATTCTGCTTGGTCAATTTGGTTATTGAAACTTGTGTGTGCTTCATGAAGTTCTCATGTTGTGTTTTTCAGCTTCATCAAGTCATTTATATTCTTCTCTAAGCTGTTTAGTCTCGTTAGCATTTCATCAAACCTTTTTAATGGTTCTTAGTTTCTTTGCATTGGGTTAGAACATGTTCTTTTAGCTCAGAGAAGTTTTTTATTACCCACCTTCTGAAGCCGTTTCTATCAATTCATCACTCATTCTCTATACAGCTTTGTTCCCTTGCTGGTAAAGAGTTGTGATCCCTTGAAGGAGGAGAGACATTCTGGTTTTGAGTAGTTTCGTCCTTTTTGCACTGGTTTCTTCCCATCTTTGTGGATTTATCTACCTGTGGTCTTTGTAGTTGGTGACTTTTAAAATGTGGTCTCTGAGTGCATGTCCTTTTTGTTGATGATGAAGTTATTTCTTTCTGTTTTATAGTTTTCTTTCTAACAGTCAGGCCCCTCTGCTGTAGGACTGCTGGAGGTCCACTCCAGACCCTGCTTGCCTGTGGATCACCTGCAGTGGCTGCAGAACAGTAAGGTTTTTTGCCAGTTTCTTCTTCTGTTATCTTCATCCCAGAAGGATACCTGCCAGATGTCAGTCTGAGCTCTCCTTTATGAGGTGTCTCTTTGGATATACAGGGGTTGGGGAGCTGCTTGAGGAGACAGTCTGTCCCCCAAGTGATGAGCTGTGAGCTCTGTTGTTCCATTCAGAGCTGCTTGGCAGGTACGTTTAAGTCTGCTGCAGCAGAACTCATAACTGGCTTTTTTCCAAGGTTCTCTGTCTTGGGAAGGTGGGGCTTTATTTATAAGTTCCAGACATACTGCTGCCTTTTTTCAGAGATGCCCTGCCCAGCAAGGAGGCAGCCTAGTCACAGTCTGCCAGCCGAGGTAGTGGTGGATTACCTCAGTAATGGCTGACACCCTTCTCCCTACAGATCTGGACCATCCCAGATCCAGCTCCACTTGTGCAACTCTCAATCCAGAGCATTTCAGATTGCTGGTCTTTCTAGGGGTGGAACCCACCAAGCCAAATCTCCTGGCTCCCTGTTTCAGCCCCCATTTTTTCAGTTGTATGGGTGGCTCTGTCTCCCAGGTGTTCCAGGTGCCAGCTGAAACAGCTGCCCAGATTTGTGTGAGTTTTTGTATGGAGACCCACTGTGGTGGCTGAAACAGCCATGCTGGAAACTCATGGCGCTTTTCAGGGGAATCTCCTGGCCTGTGGGCAGTAATAACTCTTTTGGAAATGTGGTGATCACTCACCCTGTGTGTTGTTCTCACTGGGGACTGCACTCCAGAACTGTTCCTATTTAGTCATCTTGGATCCCTGTCTCAGACTTTATTAAAGAAGATATATTGTAGTCAATAAACATGAAAAAAAAATGGTATCATTAGTCATTAGGAAACTACAAAGAAAGACTATAATAAAATGCTCTTTCACATTCACCAGAATGGCTAAAATTGAAAAGCTGACAATACCAATTGTTTGTAAGCATATAGTGAAATAGGAGTTTCTTATACTACTGAGCATATAAAATGCTACATCCACTTTGGAAAGGTTTAACAGTTTCATATCAAGTTAAACATGCACATACCACATGACCCAGCAATTCCACTTCTGTGTATGTACCCAAAAGAAATGAAAACACATGTCTACACAGAGACTTACATATAAATTTCCATAACAGCTTTTTTCATACTAGCCCTAAACTAGAAGTAATGCAAATACCCAGTAACAGATGAATACATCAACTGTGATATATCTATACAGAAGAAAACTAAGCAATAACTATGAAACTTGCAGTAACATCAGTAAATCTGAGAAACATTTTGCTTTGTGAAGTAAGCGAGTCAAAAGAATATCTATTATAAGACTTTACTGATTGAGAGTCTAGAATAGATTAAATAATCTATAGTGAATGTATTTTTTAAAGAAGAGCAATGGCCTTTGGTGAAGTGGGTGGGAATTGATGGAGAAGGGGCACAGAGAACACTGCGTGTGTCAGATATTGGGAATTATGCATTTTTAAAAACCTTTTGAGCAATAAAACTTAAGTTTTGTTTATTTCATTTAGTTGTATAAATTATACTTCAATTAAAAAAATTAACAAAGCAGAGACTAATGTGTGAGGTTGCTATCATTTTATTTTGCTAAGAACATTTAAAACTTAACCCAACAGTCTAGGTGCAGTGGCTCACATCTGTAATCCTAACACTTTGGAAGGCTAGGCAGGAGGATCACTTGAGACCAGGATTTTGAGACCAGTCTGGGCAGCATAGCAGGACCCTGTCTCTGCAAAAAAAAGAAAAACAAAGAAAAAAAAATTAGCCAGGCATGGTAGTGTGCACCTGTAGGCCAAGCTACTCAGGAGGCTGATGTGGGAGGATCATTTAAGCCTAGGAGTTTGAGGCTGCAGTAAGGTAAACTCCAGCCTGGCTGACAGAGCAAGTGCTGGTTCTTGACTTTGTGGCACTTAAGAGTTTGAAAGAGAGTCCAAAGTAAGAGTAAGCAAAAAAGTTTATTGCAAAGCAAAAGTACACTCTGAGAGGCAGAACAGGATGCTCAAAGATAGAGACAGCCCCTAATAGCTTAAGGGGAATTACCCTTATGGCAACTATACATACATATTTATAAAATACTGGGGTCAAGTATGCAAAGATGGACCTATGGTTGGTGCATACACTCAGTATCTACGTGTCCTACACACACGGCATGTATCATTCTCCACCTAGGGGTGCATTTTTTTGTTTATTTGTTTTGGGTTTGTGTGTATGTGGTTCTATTTTTTTACTTTTAAAATGAAGAAAAGGTTACCATATGCTAGCTGCAGATGAGGGATTCTGAAGTTCTTAGCCCCGTGAAGGCAGGAATTTGTAGCTAATAGTCTCTTGAGCTTTTGGTGCTGATGGGCTGGAGACCGGGGAAGCTACATCAGGAATAAGAGGATTTTGTTCTCTTTCTTAGGCCATATTGTGTATCAGGATCTTGTAACCATCTAGCAATCTGCTGGTATCCTGTAGGACTGCTTACCTTGCAAAATAAGTTAGGTGCTGATTTACGAGGGTCCTAGGGACCCTCAGTTTTAGCTCAATGCTAAAAAGGAGCCCAGACTGCTTTACACAAGGAGACAAGTCAGTATACTCCTAACCTTTCTTATCCTGCCTCAAGGCAACAAAAACTATCATTTCATGAAAAATCAATATTTTAATTTCCTAAGAGAAAAAAGGACATAGAAAGAAAGTCCTTTAAAATGAACACATTTAGCAATTTGGATAACTAAATTAATTGCTATGCTGTTTCTCATTTCAACAGTGACTTAAACATTTCATGATGAATTGACATGCTTTCCTGGGCCAGTCCTGACCATTTGGCCTATCCAGATCAGAGTGGGCAGATTTAGCAAATAAAAGTAAGCACATTATATTTGCATAAAACAGACATTGCCACATATTGCATGGGACATGCTACAAAGTTATTCATTTGTTTATCTGAAATTTACATTTAACTGGGTGACCTGTATTTTACTGGGCAAATCTAAGTCAAACTACTCTTGACAGATGAATGAAACAGAAACCCAGAAATAGTAAGATTTTCCCAAGACCTAACTAATAAAGAAGCTGCAATTAGTGCTCTGGATCCTCACCTGCAGTTTAATGTTTGGGGTTAGTAAAATGAATGGTCAATTTTTGGGGGGCAGAAATATGAAACAGTATTTCCCTTCTAAAATTATGCTGTTATGTTTTCCACTTGGAAGTACAGCAATACAATCAGTCAAAACTGTCAATCCAATAGCACCATGGAGGGATATTCAATGAGCATTTTTCTGCATCTCATTTTCCTCCTTTTTAAATGTGGTGTTGAAGATGATAGCAGCCTCCTAGATTTGGTGTGAGGATTAAATGAGGCAATATATGTCAGTAGTGAGTCATATGATGTGGCCCTTGGAGAGTGCTCAGTTAATAGTTTTGGCTTCTGCATCTCCTTCTCCAGTCTCACTCTTTAGTCCTAATACTATTACCTATTTTTAAATGTACATGCCTTTCAAAACTATTGCCTCTGCCTCAAAAACGTGTAAAATATCCAGCTACATGAAGGTTATATCTGTGCACTCAAAGTGTGGTGGAAAATTAACTTAATTAACTGGAGCACATATTGCAACCTATAATACCCAAACAATCATCACTATATGTAGAATATTTTAGTTTGTAATAAAATGCCAAATCCCCCGCCACATCTAGAGAGTCCACATTCTCTGCTCTGTCTCCAACCTTATCACTGGTCATGCTCCTCTTCACTCATTCTTCTGAGCCACTGGGCAGGTGTTTTCTTATAACATGGTCTTTGCTCATTCTGTGCCCTCTGACTAGAATGTTATTCCTTGCATTTCTTATGTATAAAACTCTTTCCTACCCTTTACGTCTCAGCATAGATGTCACCTTTTTACATGGACTTTTCTGACCATGCTGGTGATCATCCTTTGTTATTCTCCACCCGAATCCTTTGCTTACATTCATCAGAACACTCATTATTACTCAAAATTATTCTGTTTATATTGGTTTGCCTGTTTATTACCATCTCACTCATTAGAAGTTGGGCTCCATGAACGCTGACATGGTCAGCATTGTTTTCTTGGTCTCTGACACTTGGCACAGAGCTTCATACTGTGAAGAATGGACTGCTTCCTGCTCTGCCCTCTTTCCACCCTGATCACCCATCTTTTTGCTCTCTGCATATCCTCAGTGAGACTCTCCTAACATCCAGCCCCAGCTGTGGGTCCTCTGATATAGACTCTCATACTGAGTTACTGACATTTATCACAGTTTGTAGCCATACAATCATTATGTGAATAGCTGAGTGATATGGTTTGGCTCTGTGTCTCCACCTAAATCTCGTCTGGAATTGTAATCCCCATGTGTCCAGGGAAGTATCTGTAATCCCCATGTTTGAAAGGAAGGGGGTTATTGAATCAAGGGGGTGGTTTGCCCCATGCTATTCTTGTGAGAATGAGTGAGTTCTCATAATATCTGATTGTTTTATGTGTTTGAAAGTTCCTCCTTTGCTCTTCTCTCTCCTGCTGCTTTGTGAAGAAGGTGCCTACTTCCCTTTCACCTTCACCATGATTTTAAGTTCCCTGAGGCTTCCCTAGCCATGTGGAACTGTGTCAATTAAACCTCTTTTCTTTGTAAACCACCCAGTGGTTTCACACTTCATAGCAGTGTGAAAATGAACTAGTACATTGAGTAAGGTCTCTTTTTCCTACTAGGCGGAGTGATCTGTAGCCCTGTTTAGGGTCCATTTGTTCACCTCTGCACCCTGGTATCTTCCACAGTGCACATAGGGTTCTATAGAAAAGTAAGAGATTAACAATATTCTGCCAGTTTTGACATACCAAAATGACAGCTTCACATGGCTCAAAGTAAATTTTCAACATGTGACTTTTCCTTTGGAAATTATGCTAAACTCCGTTTTCACTTGTAATTCTAGGAAAATCCATTTCCCAATGGACATGGGTCGCCTGGTGCTATAGACAACTGCAAAGCAACAAGGAAAGGCTCTATTACTCAACTGAGTCAGACTCACACAAAAAATCTCACCAACAAGCAAACAAGAACTTCTCTCTCCTTATGCTACACCCCATCTGTGTACCCACCACTTTCTACCTGCTTCAAGAGCAGAAGCAGGAAGCATGGCCTGTGAGATATTCAGGGTTAGCAATGTCTTACTGTACCTGGTTGTAAAGGTCACTGCTGGGCCAAGCTGTACTTTTCTGTGAGCTTTGTTATTTTGTCCACTTCTTTTTCTTACTATTATAGGAGTCAGTTGTGTGGAAAAGCCAGGGAGCCTGGAGATTTTTAAGCACCAAATTCTGTTTAATACATATTTCATATGGGCATATTTCTAATGTCTAAAAAAAAGTCAAATGCCATAACAATTATTTTAATATCCCACATTTTTTTGATGGATTTTTTTTTCTCTATTACAGTCTTCAAACATACATCCTATCTCTACATATCATTCCTCAACCACCACTGTTCCTCTTTTCCTTTCTTTCTTCTCTCTACCATCCCTTTTACCTATGGATAGTTTTCAGTCCATAGAAAGTATCCTAAACTTTAATTTACTAGCACTGTTTACATCAGAAAGGAATTTTTCTTAGTCACTCTTTCAGCTATACCAGGGGATCAAACTCATCACCCTCTTGACCTCTTCTGGGAGTAGAATTAATACACACACATTCCACTGATACGTTATCATAGTGATTAGATGGGTGGGTATTTCACTTTGGTGTATTTCCACCCTCCTCCATTGTATCTGATTTTATATCAGTGCAGTTTGCATCCTGGGATATATCCCTGCCTTTCACCATTTGTCAGGATCTGTTTGGAATGAAGAGGCCAGAAAGGGAGGCTTTAAATGAGCAAAATGAATGAAGAAGGAAAGAAGCCAGTACATAAACAACAGAGATTTTGCTGTAGTTAAATGGGGGATTGTGATCAGATGGAAGCTGATTAATGTTGTCAATGTTTATCAACGATGATTAGTGATGGAATAATAGTCACGGACAAGTATCTTCAGTCTAGAATCCTGGCAGCTCTGCTCCAGAAAACAAATACTCAATATCATTACCAGATTAATAAAACATATTCCATGGAAACTACTGCAGGTCTTATATGCAGGGGTTTAACACTTTCAGGAAACCAAACAAGACAGTAATTTGACTTGGCACTACATTTACTCTGTCCTGAGTTATAATAGCTTTATTCATTTCAATATTCTCAGGATTATATATTTTGAGACTGGAGCTTGGAGAGGGCTGTTTTCTGAAATTACTCAAAATGAACCTCAGGGAGGTAGGGGGAATAACTTATTTAGTGAACATTTCATTCTTTTTGGCCTCCTACCAACTAAAACCTTTTTCTTTATTTGAGGAAGACCCACTTTAATTAATAGAGCCTGCTTCCTAATATGCAAGCTAAAAATTCCAGATACTCACCTTCCTAAGTGCCCTTGCAACTAGGTAAAGGGCCTATACCTTAGGCAGCTGACCTGGGCATTGCAGCCCAGACACACTGGCTTCTCATTGATTTTAAAGCTAGTAATATATTTATTGGAAAATAGGGATCTTGCAGGTATCATTCTCATGTAGTTGGCAGCAGTCAATGGCTGCATGTGGTTTCCACAAGCAGCAGTGACCCTAGCAGTAGGCTCCCATGACCAGCTGGAGTGATGTTGATGATGTAAACTAGGGTCCATGTCCAGTGGCTACAGCCATGCTATCCCCATGGGGCCACTCCTACTGTGCAATTTGGAGGCTTATTCCTAGATGCATAGGTTCCAAACCTGGTCTAGGCCTCTGGGAGATTCTGTGAGCTATGTGATAACCTTTAATAAATTAGCCAGAGTTTATTTCTGTTGCTTATAACTATGACCCTGTCTGATACAGAGCCAAGGATAGGCCCAGGAGTGATTGGCAGTTGTATTAGTTTTGTGCTGCTGCTTAACAAATTACCTCAAACTTAGCACCTTAAAACAACAAACGTGAATCATCTGACACTTTCTGTGGCTCCAGAGTCAGGGCATGGAGCAGTAGGATCCTTTGCTTAGGATCTCTCAAAAGCCTGCAATTAAGGTGTTGACTAAGTTATGTTCTTATCACAGGCTTGACCAAGGAAAGGTATGCTTCCAAGCTCCCTCAGGTTGCTGGCAGAATTAATTTTCTCACAGCTATGGAATTCATGGCGATTTGTTTCACCAAGGCCAGCCAGAGAGTCTGTAACTGTTAGACCTTTAAAATCAGGCAAGTTGTTAAACTCACTTGATTTTGTCAGCCCCAGCTAGGGTAATCTGGGTTTTGATTTACTTAAAGTCATTTTATTAGATGCTTTAATTATATCAGTAAAATTCTTCCGTCGTTGCCATGCAAAGTAATCACAAGAGTGATGTCCCATTACCTTTGCCATATTCTGTGGGTTAGAAACAAGTGACAGCATGTGGGTCATTAGGGATCATCTTAGAATTCTGCCTTTCACAATTATATTCACACATATTTGAGGGTAGCTGAACACATCATTTCAAACTGGGGCTATAGTGATAATTGTTCCTAATAAATGCCTCCTTGGGAGACTGGGGTCCACTGTAAAGTCCTACCTTAAAGCAAGGATTTCTCTCTTGAGTCAGTAGACTGTCTTCTAAATTAGATGAGGCTTTTGATCCCAAGATTATAAAAAAGATGATACAATTTTGTTACATGGCTGTAGATTGACTATGCCTGTACTACGTTTGAATTTTCAGAGGGTAGTTGACTTTTACTTTTATAATTTTAGAAAATCTTTGGGTTATTTGTACATGGGAGCGTAACCTGTGTGTCCCATCTGTTCTTAATAAAAGGCCGTACCATTTAAGTCCCCCAAAAAGGTGAAACCATTTTATTAGTTCTGTTCCATGCAAATAGCTCCAAATACTAGGACCTGCTCACAGAATTGGCATCTTGATTGGGTAAGACTGGGGCAGAGCTTCTCAGAGAGGAATCTCACAGGCTGTGGTAATGTATGCTAACTTACCTTACTCTTTCCCCCACCCACACCTTGTTGCTCCTCGAATGGGAGACTTCAGTATGAGACGTGGAGTAGTGCGGCTTCTAGTCCTTGCTGCCTTCTTCGTTAAGAACCTTCACTTTCTTCACTAGATGCAGAAATGGTGGGAGTCTGCTATAAGCTTGCCTTCGTTTTTACTTCCTACTGGTGAGTTCATGTTTCCTGTGTATAGTCTCACACAATTAGAAAAAAAATAACTTGTTCTTAGTTTCACGTTTAAAAATAGAAGGTAATCTGTTTCACCCAGATAAAAATGGTGGGAGATAGATGTCAAAGTTGTTTTCTGGAATGTGGTAGCAAGCACAAAACGCTTACTTACACTGTGGCAAGCTTCTGGACTTCCAAGACTGTTATTCATCGAGTGTGTGATGTCTGGCATTCATTTGAAAGGCAAATGTGTATCATTCTAATTTCTGTGAGAATTAGTTCATTAAAATTTTAACTATGCTCAGGCAGAGAGGGAATTCATTTTTATGTTCTGATGAGGCTTTCTCCCTTCTGTATTTTTACCTCTCTTCTCTATTAATTTTTCCTATGATTACATACAAGCTCAAGTCTCTTAATTTTAAAAGAGACAAACAAACAAACAAACAAACCTTATATAATCCTAAGTTCCTCACTAATTACTACACTGTCTTCCATCTTAACAGTAAAGTTCTTCAAGTTGTCTAGAAAACTTTATCTTTCCTTTCTTACTTCTCATTTTCTTTGCAACCCACATTGATCTGGCTTTGCCACTGCTAATTAACTGAAACTGCATTAAAATTTGCCCCAGGACTTTTTGATTACTTAATTAATGAGCAGCACTCAGTCTTTGTATTTTGACACCATTGGCCATTCAGGATTCTTGACCCTCTCTTCTCTCTTGGCTCTCAAAGACAACACACTTTCTTGCTTTTCCTATTATATTATTCTGTTAGTATCTTTTGTCCTTTTTTCTCCTCTTCGTCTGACTGCCTGCAATGTCTTCTTCACCTTCTGTTCCCCTACCACTGCAACATCTGCTATTATCCCACAGAATCAGGACTTTAGCCTCCTCATCTCATGGTGCATGGTTTTCTTGGAATTTTTCATCTACTCCATGCTTACCAGTCACTGCTTTTATCAATGACTCCCTGCCCCACCAAGAGATAACTGCTACTTAAATTTTGTGTAAGTATGTTCTTGTTTCTTCTTTAAAGTTTGACCACCTTTGTTTATATGCCTAAATAATGTTATTTTTGCCTATTTTTGAACTTTATGCACATGGATTCATATTGTATGTATCTTTAATGGCTTTTAAATTTTCCTAACACTAGTTTTTAAAGATTTATATATGCTTGTGGTTGTATTTCACTCATTTTCACTGTTATTTATGATTTTATTGTACAATGATACAATAGTAAATTTGCTCACTTTCTGGTCTATGGATATTTATTCTTTTTAGAATATCTGGCTACTATGTACAATACTGCTCTAAACATCTGACATATATCTCCTGGTGCCCAAGAGTTTCTGCATTTAATAGTACAATTGAAGGATTGCAGAATATATGCATGTTCAATTTTACCAGGTAATGCCAGACTTTTCCAAATACATTGTTGTCAATTTAGTCTCCTTTTATTAGTAGTTCGGTTTATATCATTCAATACCTTCCTCAACACTGGGCATTGTCCAGTGTTACAACTTTTCCCATCTACAGTTTAACATATTTTTACTTAAGTCATAAACTCTGTGTAGGAGGAAACGGGTTCCTATAGACTTTGACCTTACCACTGAAAATGTTACTGAAATGCCAAGGACTTGGTCTAGGACCCACTGCTCACTACACAGAAAGCCAATCACTAAGACAGTGAGTACTGCCAAGGATTGAGACTTTATTTGGGTGGCACAGCCAAGGAGTACAGGGAATCAATCTCAAATCTGTCTCTTTGGCTGACTAAAATTCATGGTTTACATAAAAGGAAAAATATAACTGTGAGACAACAGGAATTAGGGAGGGAGAGGGAAGAGGAATTGGTCAATGGGAAGCAGGTAGTTTTAGGCAATCACGATGGGTGAGGAGTTTCATGTCTCCTTGTTCAGATTTGGTGATCTGGTAAGTTTTAATTTCTTGGCACTGTCTGGGAGGTCTGATGGTTGGTTTCCTGAGAAAGGAACCCAGATAAGACAAATGTAACTTTCTCATGTTTTAAAATTTGGAGGGTCCATTTCTATGTTTATTCAAAAGAAAGCATAAATATCAGTTCTGTTGGACAGCTGGGCCAGTTTCAAAATGAGGAGTCATAAAACCTGAAGGTCTTAATTTCTTCTCTATTTATGAAATACAAAATTAAGTCTGTTTTCCAGGCAATTCAATTAAATTTAATATTTTTGTCTGATATCTGTACTAATGGAATTAGAATATGGTTTAAATTCTATTGAATATACTTAGCTAATTGCCTAAATTATCCAAAACATTTTTGATGAGAGTAAACAGGTTTTGATGATTTTATTTGAAGTAATTTTTGTGGTTGTTGTTAATTTTAAAAGTACATAACATAAAAAGTTATAGTGGATAGTCAACAGTTTTGTTTGTTTCCTATTCTTTCCTCGTAGGTCTTTGGAGAGTTTAATAATACAAACCACAATAAGATTACATTGGAAATAATAATAACAATTTTTATTAATTGGATAAGTAGACAGTTGTAACACAAAACTTTTGGTCTAGGACCTAATTCAGATAGGAAAGTATCCAGATGACTTAAAACTTTAGAGCAGCATAATATGACTCAATGGAATATACTGCTAGTAGTCTGATTTTTATTTAGAAAGAGACTTAAAAAAACAAGCGGCATTAACTATTTTCTAAAAAGTTTATGAAAAATAAAGTTGAGTTTGGTGGCTCACTTCCTCAATTCTAAATGATGCCCTAAAAAATTAGAAAACAAGATAAAAATATTATCAATTTATTCTGGCTTTTAATTTTATATCTTTTATTCTTATGGGTTTTTTTTTTTTTTTGCCCTGGAATATTAGCAGGGCAAAAATGGTCTATTTCACAAATAATTAATGGTAAAATATTCCTGTTTAAATGCTGTGAATAAAATCATATAATAAAAAATAAAGTTATAAAATTACTCACATTTTTAAAAAGTCATTTGTGTATTGCAGCCATGTAAATGTCAACCTTCTACTTGACTGGTCCAAGAGGTGCTAATGGTGATGAACTGTTCCTGTAATATTACCATGCTTCTATTATGGTACTTTGACTTTTTCAAAGCACTTTCACACACAAGTGAGGAAACTGAGGTCAAGGGAGTTTAAGTGACTTGCCCAGATGCAAAGCAGCTGTTTCTATTTGATAAAATGTTACAGATTAGAGTGATGCTAGTAAGTTCCAAAGCCAGCACAACAATCTTGTTCCTCTGAATCCTTCCCTGATACATTTTTCTCCTGACATCCCAGGCCCCTCTAGTGAAGTGAAGCTGATGATCACCGTGTTGGCTGGTTCTGTTTGATAAGTTATTACCCACTGACTAAAGATTTCAGTGACGTGAACATTTCCAAACAAAAAACAAAAAAACATTATGCTGTATACCACTCATATCCTTTGAGGTAAAAGTGTATCGTTTGGCTTAACCAATTCTGTTTTTATTAGCATGCATAGAGATGACCTATGTCTACCTATGACACTGAATAGATTCATTCATTCAAAAATAGGTTCATATTAATGGTCCTGGTTTAGAAAAAAATAACAGTGTCCAGCCTTTATGAGGTGCTGGACACTGGCTGTTAGGAGTTATGGGAATAAAACCTCAAGATTGTAATTCAGTGGGATATATTCTAAGTGTAAGGGGGCATAAATAAATAATTACCTCTGGAAGAGGAGCTGGGTATTCAAATGCATTGCTGTGATAGCAAGTATTGACAGCCACACTCTGAGACCTCTACAGAAATTAATGTTTCTTTTATAAACTAAAATTTGAGCAGTATGTCACATATGATATAATATACTCTATTGAGGTGGGATGGACATGGGTGAAAGAGTAAAGCTAGAGGAGAAAAGGCAAGGTAGATAAAAAGAGAGTTGAGTTGAGGAGGTAAGATTACTTCAGTGGCCACTGATATTTCCTCCTCTTCCCTTTCTTCTTCTTTCTCTTCTCCTCCACTCTTCTCTTGCAGGGCACAGCGTTTGCAATTTGATTCACAGTCACTGTCTGCTCCTGTTGCACCAGATACGCTTCATTCATTGCCATTCCCCTCCTTTCTCAACCTTTGAAAACAAGCTCCACTGCCCTGCTCTGTTTGTTGTCAAGAATGAGGGGCTTGGTGTAGGAATGTTTCCCAGACAGGAGGTGAAGGGATCAGGCTGGACCTCTGGACATTTGCAGTGCTTAACTTGCTTGGCATGTCCTGTGAAAGGGAGGGTGACTTCCAGTGCTTTTGATGGCAGTTTGTATATTTGCCTCAAAGCACAAGTCAGATCATGAGATTGCCTGTCAGGTCATCTCCTGTGAAATCCATTATGAAAACCACCTGGAAACTGATGCCTGACTTGAAATCCTTAGTTTACTAAATTGCAGAAATTATCTTTGGAAGATTTTGTCACTTTTATATATATATATATATTTTTTAATAAAAAAATAATGTTTGCAGTAATGCCTCATGCAAAGTGCTAGTTGAATGAATCTGTCACTGAAACTTCAATTCCAGATTAGCACACTGCAAGATCTGCTATTATAAATGAAAACACATCTTTAGAAAGTTCACAACAGTTTGAAGTAGATGAGCTATTGAAATGCAATAGAAACATCTACCCTTTGCAGATTAGTCAAACAGTGATTGTAGTCCAATATGTAAACACGGTTTCACTTTATTGTCAGGGTAAAATGGTCCTTAATGTGCTACTCCAAGTGCAGGTTAGCATTACCTAAGCTTACGAATAATGGTATAAATTATCTTTAAGAATCCTTTGCTTGTGAGTATGACCACAGAATTCAAAAGCAAATAGAAAATCACTGCATTACAGAATGACCAGACTTTCTTGATAATTTTTAAAAAAATCTCTGTAAGCATGGAATCACAATTTACTAGAGGAATGCTACCGAGCAGTTCTTAGTGGAACTTTAAAAGTAGGTTTTAGCAAAAGAGGTCTAAAAATGCCACATCCTTGTATTACAAGAGCAAATGTGAGTAAGTTGGTTTTACTTTCAGGGCACTGTTACGTTTCTAGGGTGTTGTAGGGGTACAGGGCTCCTTTCAGTTTATTTATTGCTCCTTTGGAAAACTATTATTTTATGATATTTTATCATAAATGTTATACTTTTTTAAAATAATAAAAATTCTATTTACTTAGCTTGTCAATGACAGGAAATTGTCCAGATCATGTAGGAAGATGAGAGCAGAGAGCATTGAGAATCCTTGACCAATAAATTAGAATCTTATTGTACTTGAAATTTTTACTTTGAGACCCACTCACTGTGAAATTTTTTATTGAGTGTATGTATAATTAAAACCTTGAAATGATGATCCAACCTCTAAAGTTGGTAGAGTATGGCAAGGAAAGAGACAAAGAAGAAGGGAGTGGGCAAGGAAAGGAAAATGAAAGTTCTTTTCCATTGTGCTTGTCCTGAAACAAATTCCCACAGAGGGTACGTGATCACAGCTGTTCATTCAGATTTCAAGGCTGCCCATGGCACATTTCACCACTATACCTTTTTTATTTGCATAAAGCAATTATCCACATGGTCAGTGGCTTCATAGTTGTCTAGACAACATGCTTCAGATGGTATCGATGACCTCAGACGCACCAGGCTAGCTCTAAATTAGTGATGAGGAGAGCTGGAGGGATGTATTATAGTAGTTATAAACCATAAGAAGGTATTTAAATAGATAGATAAGACACATGCAAATCTTTTCATTGCCATGACAACCATCTTGATATAGGTTTTCCATATGTAGCAAGAAGGGCAGAGCAAAAGGCACTGGGAAAATAGCAGGAAGCTGTAATGAAAATGAACCCTGGCAGAGGATTAGTCCAGATCTTATTTATTAACTCTTAATAGAATACAAACTTCTGTAGTTATACTGCTTGCCAGGTCAGAGAATCATTATTTCTAAACCTCAGCTGTGTAGTTCTCAGCTCTGTAGGTATATCCCAGGTCCCAAGCCTTCACAATGACTCTGACTGGTGAAAGAAAAGAAGGAAGAAGGTGATGCCAAAGTGCTACTCAGTGAAAATTCTTTGTGGCCCTTCAGAAGCCTCTCAGAGAAGGAATCATCTAATACTCAAATGCATATTTTGTAGGCATGTCTTCATTTTTGTTGATCAAAGAAACTGGTGAATTCCCAATTAATAATGATGTAGTATACTCCATTTCAAAACAAATGGTGTTTGTTCTTGTGCAACTACCTGGAGGCAGAAGAAGGGAGTTTCTGTGTTTCCCCCTCCATCTCTCCCTTTCTCTCTCTCATTTTTCTTCCTTCCTTTCTCCCCCTAACACTCACTTCTCTCTAGTTTTTGTTCGTCTCTGTCTCTTTTGTTGTTCCTGGAGTTCTTCATTTTTGCTAAATACCAACATAGTTTCAGGACCAGCTTTAGGACTGCTGATCCTCCTGTGGCCTGGGCAGCTCCCTCCAGGAATGTTTGCTTCTCCCGCCACAGATCTGTGGAGTGAAGTGAGTTCTGCCGGACCTCTCATTCCTGTCTGGTTCTGGTTCACCCTGAACATCTGCTCAGAGGTGAATGACGACGAAGGAGGGAAAACACATGTATACCTTCAGCTAAGTGTAACATTTTCCTCTGCAGATTACAGACCTCCACAAGGTCTTTAAATCTTTTGAAATATAAATTGCAATTCTACTTGCTACTTGTAAGGTCAAGCCTGGTACCATGGGTGGCACTGCAGAGTCATTAAAATTCTTCAGTCAGATCTTTGTATGTGCAATCGATGTATGGATTCCTTTTGACACAAACTGGCATTTCGACACACAAGGGAACATTGGTGAAAGCAAGCTGTTTATTAATTAAAGTGATAATAAATAATTCCCCGAAACTTAAATGTGTTTAGGACAAGTCTTGACTCCGTCCTCTGCGCTCTGAGGCTATTTTAAAACATGAAATTCCTTTGTGCTTTTTCCAGCATGAAGCCAAATAAAAACCGGAAAGATCCTTTTCTATCGCAAAATTATTTAAGTGTTAATTTGGTAGTAGCCCTTATACACCAAACTCTATAGGGTATAATTTAAATATGGTTTCTTTAAAAACTATTTAAGTGGCAACTTGCAGCAGGCGGCAGAGACAAGAAATGGTTAAACAAGTACCCTTCAGCAAAGCACAATTTAAAATCTCATTCATCAGATTCCACCTGTCTTTGGAAAACATTCTAACTTTATAGAAATTGAAGACTATCCACAGCCCCGAAAACTGTCGGTATTAACACTGTAGGGCATCCTGGGTACTGCCGTCTCAGTTCCTTATCCAGAATACGTGTTCTGTCTGACAAATTTGGGGGGTGTTGTTTTGCCTCCAAGATATTCAGATGCTCCTTTTTTGACAAGTGGAGTTTTAATTAACAGTATTTCTGTGTATTTAAAGCAAAATGAACTTGGCCTGGTCTAGACAATAAAGCATTTTTATTTATGAATGCCATCCCTGTCATGTTAATTTGTACCACGTTTCTGATTTATCCTAAAAGAACACATTACACAGTGGATTTGGAGGAGTTAAAGGGAATCTACAGGGTGACTTTAATCTTTATGTCTTTATATACTAGAGGGCATTTTACTGCACCTCTGCACTGCTCTCACTACACAATCATTTTCTGCTTTAGAAATGTAGCCATTTGGATCAATAGTTACAGTACAATATATTGTACTTCTGATGGGGGCCTCCTAGGACGGTTAAGAAGCACCGTAGTGATTTCACCAAATACTTGATTATGCCCAGAAATCTATTTTTAAGAAGAAAGTTATCACAAAACACACAGAGCCAAATTTATAGGCATTCTAATGAAATGTTACTTACTCTACTTACATATATTAAAATAAAATTAGGAAAAATGGAGTGCAAAAGAACACTTTGCAGCGTGAAAAATAGAGATTTTTTTTAAATGGGACACTAGAGCAGTAGCAGCTAGAAGTGGCTGTCTTCTGGAATTTGTAGCTGCTGTGATATTTCGACTGCTACCAAACACTGAGATTTTTGGGTTTGGCATCTATTTCTGGCTGATGTGATGACTGTACACTTCTAATATTGGAAAGAAAAGGGGAGAAAAATCCCTGAGATGGCCACAGATGTTTGCAGAGTGCACAGAGATGGAGCAAGAAAAGATGTAAAGACATTATATGTCTCCTAAAGTGTTCACAAATGTAGGCTTCAAGTTGAGGATTTTACTGTAAATTCTTAATCTATAAACAAACTGGGTCATCACAGCTGTTCATTGTATTGCTAGTCCTGATCCTAACCTTTATGTCTTTATTGCTTATATACCATCCCCTTGTTTATGTGCCTGTACCATTTGGTGCCCTTGAACTTGGTTCCTCTGAGCCCCGACCCCTGCATGCTTGCTCACTCACTCCACTCACGTCTGCAATCGGTAAATCTGAGACAGGCCCTGGCTGATAGCCGAGCTGCAGTAGGGCAATTAACACAGAACTAAAGTGTCATTCATGGCAGGGTGGGGAGAGTGGCAGACCGCAGATGACAGTTCTCAGTTCTGAAGCTGTGACATCTAGGCCAGACCCGGGATTATAGGGAACAAGGGGAAAAAAGGAAAGGGAGAGGGCGGGGGGTTGTATTTGGGCGGAGAGAGTTCTCCAAAGAAAAGCGCTGAGTGCTTTCTCTTTGAAGAATTGTTTATTCCCTGTATCAGATTCCAGCTGTCTGACCAGTTAATTGGATGAATACCTAGAGGAAAACATTCTGTGCACTAAGTGAATTGGGGAAAATGGGCATCTTTCTTTCTCTTTAGAAAGAGAAAGTGCTTTTTCTTTAAAAAAAAAAAAAAATCACCAACTCTCAATCAGCCTTTAACGGTGTTTCTGCCAGACTTAGATTAAAGAAAGGAAAAGAAATATCTTTTATTAAGTGCTTGCCTCCCCCCACCTTTTTGCCCGCTCATGGTTTCCCCTGCAGCCACCTACCTGCTCCAGCTCTGATATCTTAATAAAGTTGGTGTTGAATAGAAACAGTTCCCAGGCAGCTGCTTTCCGAGAAGCAGTTTCCTTTTTAGCCCCTTCCTCTGAGTGGCTCTGGAGACCCACCTATACAGTAAGAGAAATCTACACTCATTTACCCCAAGTCAGAGGGCTAGAGGGCCCCCAGGCCACCAGGGGCATTTTGGATCCTGAGGTTGAACATCTAGGTGTCAGCTTTTTGAAAGTTGTGCAAATCAATTTTGAGAGCAAAGACAGTTGTTTTTTAGCTTTGAGTGCCCTCCCCCCCCCATCTTCTCACTCCCCATTTGCCACACTGGACCTTGGCTTACAATTCTCTCCAAACATTTAACTTTCATGAGATGGTTAGGAGGCCATATTTGATAATAGTAGCTATCATTTATTGAGTATTTAATTGATGCCAGGTGTTCTATATACTGTATCTTTTTTATTCTTCACCAAACACCAGCAAAGAAAGAAAAATACAAAATATGGATAATTATATTTATGTTCCAGATGAGAACGCTGAAACCCGAGCAATAAGTATCTTGCTCAAGATCAAATAGTGAGAAAGGATAGAAACAAGTTTCAACCTGCTATGATTCCAGAAAATAAGTCTGAAGCACTGGACCTCCATCTCAGCTCTATTCTTTATTGGCTATGAGATCTTTTGGACCAGTCCCTTAACCACTCTGTGTCTCAGGTACTTATCTGAAAAACTGGAATAGTAACACATGTAGGATTGCTGTGAGGATTCAGTGAGTTGATCCTGCATATACAAAGTGCTTAGAGTATTGTCCAGCACACGCTAAGATTCCTGTAGATGTGGTAGCTGCTGTTATCATCAGCACCATTACCTTGCCTCCGTGATTGTTTATGATGCAGAGGTGAAAGGATTAGCAAGTTGGGGAAGCTAGTATGGTCATTTACACAGAACAACTGGCAATCTATAGAAGTGTGGAAACAAAAAAAAGAGAAAAGACTTGTAGTTTGGATACAAGGTTTATTTTTGAAGCATCATATAATTCCATCCAAATAAATGTGGATGCTTCAGATGTGTACTCGGTTCACACAAAGGATGGATTGCTCAAAAGGAGTTCCTAGACTAACGTTTTTCCATTAACAGTTTGCTAAGAAAGTAGCTAATAAGGCTTCAGCATTACTGTGTTTCATATTGTATGCTCTACAGTGTGGTTGCAAAATGAGGGCAAACTGCCACATGAACATGACATATTGGAATTAGCATCTTGTCCGGAAAGATAAGACTCAAGTCCTGAACATCTACATTTGATAGTATCATATTTTGGAATAATATATATATATTGTGCTATGAACTTTAGGAATCATTTTCAGGATGAGGTGATTGAATGGTTAAGTGATATGATAATTATTAGTTATTAATTTCTACCAAAACTAAATGAGAAATTCTAAAATTCTAAAATATTTCAGCATTGAAATCATGAAAGATTACTCCTTAAACAGTAAGGCTAGGAATCTTCCCTCTGTGCTTTTCTGTATTTATTTGCACATTGGTATTTACATGTGTCATTGCCTTTGAAGCACTCTGGATGTGGCACATGTTTTAATGGAAGGACATTAGAAATGAACATCTCTTGCTTTATCCCATGCCTTTATTAATTCTACTCTTCTGATGTTCCTGCTCTTATTCTATCATCTCCACATTTAAACAATGTTTCCCATACTGTGTGCTATGGAACTTTATTTTCTTAAAAGATGGCTAATGTTTTTCAGAAGAAACATTTCTGTGACTAAATAACTTTGGAAAATTCTGAATGATCTAGTCCCTACTTAAAGATTGATGATGATCATTAGTATATTAAAACTTTTTTAAGATGATCCCAAGGAAGAAGTGTTTTAAATCTTGCTTGGATTAGCCTTGCCTAACCGTTGTCAAACATAGTCAAGGGAAGAACAAGTCCAGGCAGGATCCAGAAGAGGTATCTCACTTCTGCTCACATGCCATTGGCCAGAACTCAGCCATATGGTCACACTTAACAATAAAGGATGCCAGAAAATAAAATCGAGCTGTGCCTTGTAGGGAAAGGAATTGCATTATTGGCAACAACTAGTTTTTGCCACAAATACCAATTGATAACATCTCGAAAAACAAATATTGCACAATCCAGACTGAATTCTATTCCATATTCTTTCACCTATTTGAAGTATGATTAGAAACTTCCTAAATTCCAACATCTACAAGTTATCTTTAAGGTATGCTTAGATAATGTAGTAGACAGCTATTCTGCTCTAATTTGATAAAGTGAAATACATGCTCTGAAAGATTTTATTTCTCTTAATTATAATATTGAAGAAGCAATATTAAATCTTCAGAAGTAGAAAGAAAAGAGTATCAGACTATAAAGCTTAGGTCTAGATCCTTCTACTCTTTTAGATTAACACAGAAATAGAAGTTGGATATTTGAAAGAAATGGGTTGTTCCTGATCCATTTGGTAGTCTTTTTTATATATCAGATGTTTCAAACAAGCTTTGGATTTGTAGCGGCTCAAATTCAATTAATGGTTGAATCATCTAATGAATATTTGAAATGTTGGTATTCATGCTTTGAATTGAAAAACTATGAACATGATTTGGTGTTTAGGCAGGCAAGAAGCAAAATGTAAAAGTTCTGAAACCTGGCTTCCTTTTTCTCCAAGGCACACAGTCAGCTACTAACCTGAGAATAGGTCATGGGGCTACCCTGCTTGAGGGTAGAATCAGGAAGTTCCTGGAAAGAAGTAATGAGTCAGCTCTAGCACTGTGACATCCATAGAAGTGATACCCCAGTGCTCTGAATCCATCATGTAGATGTGGAAAAACAGTAAACAAATTTTACTAATAGTTGTATTATCTATAAAGGAACCTAAATACATGGGAATAAATGACTTTCCAAAGAAGACTTGTGTCCCTCTAGGTCCTCCAGGTTGAGTTAATTCAAAACCCATCTTGAAAAGTTTAACTGATCAGTTCACAATTATCCCATGTATGGAATTAGAACATATCTTAGAAGTAATCTAATTTCTGCATTTTTTAGGAGAGAAACTTAAGGTCCATATATGCAAAGTATCCTGGCAAAAATTACATGTAATTTGTGGCAGAACTGACCATAAACCTCATGTATCTAATGGAATTACACAGTACCTAACTGATACATTATTTCAAAGTATTTTAATGAGCTGTTTATACTGCTGTTTACTTAGCAAAGAGAAACATAAAAACATAAATTTGGTTTTTTTTCACAACTTATTGAGTGCTGTGATATGTGCTGGGTTTACAGCAAGTAATAAAATAAAGTCAGATGCTGTGAGGAGTAAATGAGCTAATATGGTGTGCACTTAGAATAGGGTTTGGTGAGTAATAGATGATCAACAGATGTTTGCTGCTGTTGTTTGTTGTGATTCCTATTTTTATGGAGTTTAAGACAAGAAAACATTTCCTGGTTGGTTTCTTCTTTGTAAAGTTTTACATACTGTGTTTGTGGCTTCATGAAATTTATTCCATAAGAACACCTGACAAAAGTTCCCTATTCTTCATGGACTTCATTCCTGTGTAATTGCAATCCAGAGCTTGTTTGGCAAGGTGTTTCCTTAGAATATTTATAGATAGGAGCTGATTTGGAGCAAACAAATTCGTATTAATACTTTTTACTACATTTTCTGAATTCACTAAGTGTGCAGTTGTAGCAGCTACTAATCTTTGCCAACAAAAGACAAGAAAGAAGACATCAAGTGATGATGATTCAGGTTCTTTAATTTATAAATACTAAGGGGAGTGAATGTTGGTGTTGCTGGGACTACATAAATGAAGGAGATTCTTCTTTGTCCTTAGTGGACTTTACTTACTAATATAATGAGGATAAAGGAAGTACACAGATAAGATGACTCAGGTGAGAATGGAGAAGGAGAAAGCTCTGTAACGGAACCAAACAAACTCAGAAGAAAGTCAGAGGAGACAAGCCACTTGCCTTTGAAATGATCAAGAGCTGTGACCATTGGGTCAAAGACGAAGGTGTTAAACTCATGATGAAACAGCACTTCCTCATATATTCTAATTGCACAGTTTGTTTGTTATAAAAATATGTGTTCAAAATTGCCTATTGTTCTATTAGTATTTATTTGCTGATCACTGAAAGTGCACTCTATGCCTGAGGAAATTTCACTTCAAATGTTTCAGGAAGATCAAAGATGTGAAGGGGCATAAACTCAGAGGTAATATTGTTATAAAAGATAAAAATTCAATGCTGAGTGACATGAAGGATTCAAAGGTATAAGACAGAAATACTACTTGAAAGAAGAAGGAGCTTATTTTGGTGATAGAGGGATGTCCCAGTGACAACTAGAGTTGTTTCAGGCCTTAGAATTTTTTAAAAGTCAACGTATGTTTTCAAACTTGGTCACAAAACTGTTAAAAAAAATTTCCTCTTTTTGTTTTGTTTGGAATAGTTTCAGAAGGAATGGTACCAGCTCCTCTTTGTATGTGTGGTAGAATTCAACTGTAAATTTGTCTGGACCTGGACTTTTTTTGGTTGGTAGGCTATTAATTGCTGCCTCAACTTCAACCCTTGTTATTGGTCTATTCAGGGTTTCAGCTTCTTCCTGGTTAAGTCTTGGGAGGATGCAAGAGTCCAGGAATTTATCCATTTCTTCCAGGTTTACTGGTTTATGTGCCTAGAGTTGTTTGTAGTAATCTCTGCAGTTTGTATTTCTGTGGAATCAGTGGTGATATCCCTTTTATCATTTTTTATTGCATCTATTTGATTTTTCTCTCTTTTCTTTTTTATTAGTCTGGCTAGCAGTCTGTCTATTTTATTCATCTTTTCAAAAAACCAGCTTCTGGATTTATTGATTTTTTGAAGGGTTTTTTGTGTCTCTTATCTCCTTCAGTTCGGCTCTGATCTTAGTTCTATTTCTTGTCTTCTACTAGCTTTTGACTTTTTTTGATCATGCTCTTCTAGGTCTTTCCATTTTGATGATAGGGTGTCGATTTTAGATCTTTTCTTATTTCTCATGTGGGTATTTATTGCTATACATTTCCCTCTAGACACTGTTTTAAATGTGTCCTAGAGATTCTGATACGTTGTTTCTTCATTCTCATTGGTTTCAAAGAAAATCTTTATTTCTGCCTTCATTTCATTGTTTATCTAGTAAACATTCAAGAGCCAGTTGTTCAGTTTCCATTAAGTTGTGTGGTTTCCAGTTAGTTTCTTAATCCTGAGTTCTAATTTGATTGTGCTATGGTCTGAGAGACTGGTCGTTATGACTGCCATTCTTTTGCATTTGCAGAGGAGTGATTTACTTCCAATTATGTGGTCAATTTTAGAGTAAGTGTGATGTGGTGCTAGAAAAATATATATTCTGTGGATTTGGGGTGGAGAGTTCTGTAGATGTCTATTAGGTTCACTTGGTCCAGCTCTGCATTTAAGTTCTGGATGACCCTTGTTGATTTTCTGTCTTGTTGATCTAATATTACAGTGGAGTGTTAATGTCTCTCACTAATACTGTGCGGGAGTCTGTGTCTCTTCGTCGGTCATTAAGAACTAGCTTTATGTATCTGGGTGCTCCTCTCATGGGTGCATATATATTTAGGATAGTTAGCTCTTCTTGTTGCATTGATCCTTTTACCATTATGTAATGCTCTTCTTTGTCTCTTTTGATCTTTGTTGGTTTAAAGTCCATTTTATCAGAAGCTAGGATTGCAACCCCTGCTTTTTTTTGCTCTCCATTTGCTTGGTTAATCATCTTCCATCCCTTTATTTTGAATCTATGTGTGTCTTTGCATATGAGATGGGTCTCCTGAACATAGCACACTGATGGTTCTTGACTTTTTAATCGGTTTGCTAGTTTGTGTCTTTTGATTGGGGCATTTAGTCCGTTTACATTTAACGTTAATATTGTTATATGTGGATTTGATCCTGCCATTTTGTTACTGGTTGGATGTTTTGCCTTTGCTTGGTGCAATTTCTTGATTGTGTCATTAGTCTTTATCATTTGATTCTTTTTTGCAGTGGTTGGTACTGGTTGTTCCTTTCTGTGTTTAGTGCTTCCTTCAGGAACTCTTGTAAGGCAGGTCTGGTGGTAGCAAAATCTCTCAGCAATTACTTGTCCATAAAGGATTTTATTTCTCCTTTATTCATGAAGCTTAGTTTGGCTGGATATGAAATTCTAGGTTGAAGGTTCTTTTCTTTAAGGATGTTGAATATTGGCCCCCACTCTCTTCTGGCTTGTAGGGTTTCTGCTGAGAGATCTGCTGTGAGTCTGATGGGCTTCCCTTTGTGGGTGACCTGACCTTTCTTTCTGGCTGCCCTTAGTATTATTTCATGCATTTCAACCCTGGTGAATCTGACGATTATGTGCCTTGGGTTTGCTCTTCTAGAGGAATATCTTTATGGTGTTCTCTATATTTCCTTACTTGAATGTTGGCCTGCTTTGCTAGGTTGGGGAAGTTCTCCTGGGTAATATCCTGAAGAGTTTTTTCCAGCTTGGATTCAGTCTCCCCGTCATCTTCCAGTATACCAATCAAGTGTAGATTAGGTCTTTTCACATAATCTCATATTTCTTGGAGGCTTTGTTCACTTCTTTTCACTGTTTTTTCTCTTTTCTTGCCTTCTCATTTTATTTCATTGAGTTGATCTTCAATCTCTGATATCCTTTCTTCTGCTTGATTGATTCATCTATTGAAACTTGTGTATGCTTCACACTTTTGCTGTGTTTTTCAGCTCCATCAAGTCATATATATTCTTCTCTAAGCTTTTTATTCTAGTTAGCATTTTGTCTTACCATTTTACAAAAGTTTTTAGTTTCTTTGCATTGGGTTAGAACATGTTCCTTTAGCTCAGAGAAGTTTGTTATTACCCACCTTCTGAAGCCTGCTTCTGTCAATTCATCAAATTCGTTCTCCATCCTGTTTTGTTCCCTTGTGGGTGAGAAGTTGTGTTCCCTTGGTGGGGGCAAGGTGTTCTGGTCTTTGACAGTTTCATTCTTTTTGCACTGGTTTCTTTCCATCTTTTTGGATTTATCTAGCTTTGATTTCAGGTAGTTGCTTGAGGTGGTGGCCTTTCTTTTGTCTGCCTGCAGACGTGCTGCTAGGTTGCCACAGATTCAGTGAATGTGCTGTGTAGATTTCCTGCCTCTTTTGTTTATTCAGGAAGACTAGGCCTGCCTCTGCAATGGCGGCTGCCCTTCCCCCCATTCAGCTCAATCATTCCTTGTCCTGACATAACTGATGTGTTAGCTACGATACTCTCAAGTGAGAGGGCATTAGCCTGCTGGACTTTGTGGGGGAGGGATCCTCCCAGCTGTATTGCCTGATTCTCTGCTTTCTGTTCCCTTTCTTACTGGGGGGTGGGTAGCTCCATCCTATGGGCTTTCTCAGGGTCAGCCAGTGCTTCTGCATAGATCTGTGCCAACA
>PVKP010020818.1:0-40158 GCA_004027715.1 Plecturocebus donacophilus
AAATCCACAAAACATACATTTTTCTCAGTATCACATTACACCTATTTTAAAAGTGACCACATAATTGGAAGTAAATCACTCCCCAGCAATTGCATAGCATTTCACAGGTTTAAATAAAATATTGGTTGGATGCTTATTTGTTATTTTCATCCCCTATTCCTTCCTGTCTCCATTGTTAAGCACAATTATTGGCATAAAAAAGGTTTTTAATACCCATTTTTAGACTGTATTCTAGCCTGGGCAATAAAACAAGAATCCCATTCTCTCTCCCTCTTTCTCTTCCTCTTTCTTTCTCTCTTTCATTCTTTTTTTTCTTTCTTTTGCTGTTTCTTTCTCCTTTTCTCTCTTTTTCTAAAATCTCCTCTTTCTTTCATTCTTTTTTTCTTTCTTTTGCTGTTACTTTCTTTCTCCTTTTCTCTCTTTTTCTAAAATCTCTTCCTCTTTCTTTCTTTCATTCTTAAAAAAAAAAAAAAGAAAAGAAAAAAAAATTAACAAGCGTTGGTAAGGGTGAAAAAACAAATTAAACTCTTGTGCACCACTGGTGTAAATGTGCAATGGTGCAACCACTATGAAAAACAGTATGTCAGTTCCTCAAAATATTAAACATAGAATTACCATATGATCCAGCAATTCTACTTGCAGCAACACACCCAAAATAACTGACAGTAGGTTCTCAAAGTGATATTTGTATGCCTATGTTCATAGCAGCATTATTCACAATAACCGAAAGATACAAATAGATGGTGAATGAATAACAAAATGTGAAATACACACACAATAAAATATTTAGCCTTTAGAAAGAAGGAAATTCTGATATATGCTACAACTTAGATCAACCTTTAAAACATCATACTAAGTGAAAAAAGGGCCAAATGCTATATTATTCTAGTTATATGAATTACCTAGAATAGTCAAATCCATAAACACAGAAAGCAGAATGGCGATTGCCAGGGGCCAGGGGAAGGGGAAAATGGGGAATTGTTGTTTAATGAGTACAGGATTTCAGCTTTGCAAGATGAAAAAAGTTCTAGAGATTGGTTGCAAGAAAACATGAATGTATTTAACAATATTGAATTGTACCCTAAGAAATGGCTAGGATGGTATATTTTATGTTGTATATATTTAACCACAGTGAAAAATTTTTGAAAGAGTTTTTGTCTCTTGAACCAATATTTATATTCCACTCCATGCTATACTCTATCCTTCCCCCAGTCAGTCTCCATTGCCTTGACCCTAATTTATTTTCTTCACTTATGTTGGTTCATTCATCTGTTATCTGTCAGACACATCAGAATATGTACTTCATTATGAGATGCTCAATAAAATGCACGAAGTACAGTCTTGAATCCAGAAAATGACAAAAATCAATGTGAACCTCTTTCATAAGAATGGAGTAAGAGAACTTCTCTATCTCATCACCACACCAGTTCTGAAAGCAAACAGACCTGAACCTAAAGCTCAGACTTACCACTTTTGACCTATGTGACTTCAAACAAGGCACTGTATGTCCCTTAGCCTCAATTTTTCTTCCCATGAATAATGAAGATAAAAACAGCTGATATCTATCATAGGATGATATCAGGATTACATTATAATAACATATACAAAGGTATATTTATGAGTCTTTGGTATACTAGTCTTTGGAGCCCAAATGACTAAATTCAGTCAGTGTGTCACAAGAGTGAAACTGGTCTCTGATTTGTATCACAGGAGATAATAAGTTCAGTTGTCCCTCAGACCAGTCAGGGTGTTTTGATGGAATTGGGGTGGGATGATCAATTCTGATAAATTGTTATATTTATTGGCAAGATGTTGTCTATGTAATTTATAAAAGGTCCATACTTTCAAAATACAATCTCTGCTCTCTTTTTACTAATATTCACTAATGTATGAATATGAATATTAATATTCACTAATATTCATAGGAAGACCTCACTAATGTCTATTAGTGAAAAGAGAGCAGAGATTGTATCTTGGAAGTATGGCAGATTTGGAAGCTGGAAGATTTAAAGAACAAGCTCCAGAGAAATCATCATCAGAACTGATGAGCTGATTAAACAATGCTGATGTACCAACTGGCATCTGAGCAGAACTTCAGCGTCTCTCCATTGTCCACAGGATCCCAAGTAAATTTTTTGGCCTGGCACTTATCCTTTATAATCATTCATAGCCTGGTTCCTACAATCTAAACTAGTTTTCTTCCCTCCCCACCCAAGACCCAAGACCCAACTCTTCACCCATTCCCCTAACACACACACAGACACACACATACAATTTTTGATCTGGCCACAAGCCACTAAAGTCCATTATTATTTCTGTGTTTTTTGTGCCTACTGTTCTTTACTCATTGCAAGGCATACACGTACCCTTTGCAAATATATCTGCCTAGCAAACACCTACTCATCCTCAGAGACCAAAATCAAATGTTCCCTCCTTTGTGAAAACTGTCAAACCTATCCACAAGAAAAATTTTTCCTTCCAATGTGTTCTCACAATCCTTCATACAGCTTCGATTGTTACACCTTTTTCATTGTTTTGTGATAAACCATCTGATTTCTTTATTTTTTACTGACCATAGACTACAAGAGTCTTACTCATTTTTATATTTGATATTTTTATATTGCACCATGTCTAGACCACAGTAGACATTCAGTAAATCTTCCTTTGAAAGGAAGAATAAATAAGCTGTGAGTAGATAGATAGATAAATGGATGGCTGGATACATGACTACCTATAGTAATGATCTGGACTTCCAGCTTCTGTCTTCATGGAATCTGCATAAGCCCATTATCAGAGACACACTTCACATATGGTTTTGGGGGACTATCTGCTCTGGGAGTTTTATTATGTTGGAAGAGCCACTGATTTTTCTTCCTTTGGCCTTTCAATTCCAATGCTATTGGTGTTCGTCAGAAGGATAAGAGGGAGAAGGGTGAGAGAATTTTTTAAGAACTCAAAAAGTCAAAATCAGATCATTAGGGAGGTAGATATCTCTGAATTCTTCCTGGCCTCCTCTGAATAACCGCCATGTTTTTAACATTAACTCTGCTAGCTATCTTGGCGACAATTCCTTTCCTACTCATACAAATGGTTGAAATCCGCTCCCTCTGTTCTTCAATCCCTTCCACTAGGGATTCCAGACTGGGGTTCTGGAAGGATTCTAACATTATCAAAATCAAATATGATTTTGTTTTCTATTTGGGGTAAGGAAGTAGCATGGTAAAAATAAAATAATTCCACATTTAGAATTTGTGGCCTGAACTAGAGTCCCTGCTCTCTTTCTTACTTAGTCATTGGAGGAGCTCATAACCTGCCTTACCCTAAGCTTTTTCCTCTGAAAATGGAGGCAATATTACCTACCCTGAAAATAAAAATACAATCATCAAAATTCAGGAAATCAGCAGGAAGACCTCATTCTAACTATAGCAAAATTTGTGCTTAATGGGTTTGCTCTTTTCTTCTCCTTTCCACTCCCGCAAATCACATATTTATGCAGAATACCTTGATTTCTGCCTCCACTTTCTGCCCCTTTGCTGCTTATAACTTGAAGCCTTTTGTCGAGCTGAGTGGAGACCTTGAGAAGCTATGACAAAGGATAGGGGGAGCTTGGAGAAGTGCCAGGCAGGAGATCACTGAGAAGAGTAAGGAAGAGTCTCCAACACTCTACAAGATATGGGATCAGGAGAGTTGATTTATATTGTTTTGTTTCTTTCTTTGTTTTTAATATGTAGCATATGTAAAGTACCGGGCACAACATAGGTGGTCAAAAAACTGTTGCTGTGATCGTCAGTGTCACCATATGAAAACCAGGGAGCATGGCCCTCCACAACGATAACAGGTGAGGGTGTGGCAGATCAGGAAAGGCCTGAGATAGCAGGTGAGTGTTTGAACTTTGATTTCAACAAAACATTTCCCTGGTTTACTGCGTCCAGAAACCCAAACACTCAACAACCCTAAAAAGGGTCTGGGTAAAGATTCCACAAAGGCTTATTATTTTAAGTTTAAAGAGAGCTGATGCCATTGCTTGTCAAGTTCCCTAATCCACATCCCAACTCACATGCACTGCTCCCAGAAACCCTGACTCCAAGACAGCAAGATTCGCAACACAGCCAAGGCTCAGAGAGAAGCAACGTCTGGGTTTTCTATCCTTGGGGATCAAACATTCCAAGCTCACACCCTCTTTCTACTGTTGTTCTATGAAGCAGAGAAGGTTTCAGCAGTTCTGCCATGAAATTCTGCCAGCCATTCAGAGCTAGGTTGAGACCAATTTAAATAAATTAAGTGGAAAAAAAAAAACAACAGAATATGCTGCTTATCTTCATTCACTCACTTCCTTATTCATTCATTCATCTGTATAAGCTACGTTTATTCTTATACTCATCCAACTATTGGTCCACCTGTCTACTTAACATTTACTAAGCCCCTGTTGTTTTCCAGGTATTGTAGATACAAAGATGAACAAGCCAGAATTTCTGACCTGAAAGAGTTCCTATCACACTAAAATGGCAAATACTAATTTATTTTTGTATAAAATAATTATTGGGAACCAATTATGTTTCTATTAGGACCCTAGTTTCTGGAATACAATGCCAATTATGATAAACCTGTTATCTGACCTCATGGGACCAACACTTTAGTAAGGGAGAGAGATTTTAAAAAGCAAACAAAAAAGTAATAAATATTAGTTGTGATCTGTGTCATGAAAACCAAAAGCAACCAGAGAATAATGGAGGAGGGGTTGCTTTAGACTGGATGCTTAGGGAAGGCCACCTTGAGAAGGTCTGTACATTTAGGCTGAGTCTTAAAGGATGAGTAGTTGCTAAATATGCATAAAAAGAGAAAAAGAACAGGCCCTGTAGAGGGAGTAGCAAAATCAACAAGGTTCCTGATTGGAAAAATAGCTTAGCATGTCCTAGGAATTGAAAAGGAAACAAAAGGTCAAGATGTATGGAGAGTAACGAGAAAAAGGAACAGCTCATGCTGCCTCCCGTGGACCACAGTAGGGCACCTGTAATCATTCGGGGCTGAGAGGGGTCTATGAAAGGTGTTAGGCAGGCTGGTGGCATAATCACTTCTATTGCCTTATGGCGAATAGATTAGAAGGCTGCAGGGGACGCCTGCTAGTATGCTACAGGAAAAGTTTTGTTGAGAGATGATATAGGCTTGGACTAGATGATATAGACATGGACTAGAAATGTGCAGATCTAAGATACATTTTGGAGCCTAAACTTACAGGTTTCTTGCTGGTTTGGATATGGTGTGCAGAAGGAGTGGTGAGAAGATTCAAAGATGACTTTCATAATCCTGGAATGGCCAACACGCAGATGTAGGCGTCAGGGTTCCATTTCTGCAGTGGTTTGGGGGGTACTGAATCAATCATCCCACTGACATGCTAATTTGAGATGGCAGTGAGACAACCAAGTAAAGATAAAAGCATGCAGTCAGATGGATGAGGCTGGAGCGCAGTGAAGCCTGAGCTGAAGAATCACATTGGATCGGGAATCACCAGAACGTGTATAGCCTGTCCTGGGTACAATGATGGAGGACAAATAAGCCAGTGGAGCAGAGAAGAGAACAGGGCCAGCTGCAACCCTGAGGCAGAAAAAAGTTACAGAGGAAAGACGAAGGGCCCAGGAAGGAGCTGACAACGAAAGCAAATGCGATGGAAGAAAGCCCAAACTGGAGGAGCTGATGGGGAAGCCAGGAGGGAAGAGGGTTTCAGAGAGGGAGAGAAGTCACCTGTGAGGGACAAAACGTGCCTGGCCTCACCAGCTGGGAACACACAGGATTCCCGGGGAGCTGCAAGCAAGCAGATTCCTGTGTCTGTCACGTAGAGGTAGCTGTGATGGAGAGGGCGGTGCGCATGCACAGGGTGATTTACAAGCAGTGATACATGTGGAAAAGTTTGGCATTTCCACATGATGCTTGATGTGCTCCCCTAAGCCAGCTAGTACTTGTCAGGCAGCATCAGCGGAGGCATAGCGTCTGGAACAGGGGAGGTGATGCTGTGTCCTGCTTGCTCTGTCACATTCTGTTTCCCTGAGCTTGGAGAGGAACAATAACCACCCGGGGTTGTTGAGAGGAATGCCTAGGACTGGAGGGAAACTGTCCTGTGAGGACATGCACCGCAGCGAAAATGAAGAAGTGAGAGTGTTTATCCCAGAGAAAAGACCACTTAGAGAACATAATTGGTTCCCTCAAAAAGCTTAAGGACTTTTAAAGAAAACCAGTCATGTGAAAAACAAGGCAGGCACCCTGTGTAGCCCCAGAAGGTTGATGGGAGTAAATTACATGGTGAAGATATCAGCTTAATATAGGAGGACTTGCCTTAATGATCAGAGCTGCCCAACACAGGGGCTGAAAACTACGGTCAGCCAGCCAATCTGCCCCCCCACCTATTTTTGTTGGTCTAGAGAGCCGGGAATGGTTTTAATATTTTGTAATGGTTGGGAAAAAGCAAAGAAAGAATAATATTTTATGGCACATAAAAAGTATATGGAATTCAAATTTCAGTGTCCATAAGTAATGTTTGCTGAAAACGCATCTACACCCATTTGCTTATATGTTGTTTATGGCAGCTTTGCATTACAATTGCAGAGTTGAGTACTTGTGACAGAAGCCATACCGTCTGAAAAACCCGAAATATGTTTACAATCTGACCCATTTTTTGGAAGTTTGTTAACCTCTTTTCTTGGCAGTGGTTCTCAGAATCACCTGGAAACTGATTAAAACCCAGTTTGCTGGACCCACCCTCAGAATTTCTAACCCAGTAGCTCTGAAGTGGGCCAAGAATTTACAAACTCCCCAAAGGATGCCGCTCTGATCCAGGGACCACACTGTTCAAGAGGCACTCATCACAGAAGTAGTTAACTCATCTCCCTGGAGCCTGTGTTCCCTGCAAGCCCACACTCTCCCTGAGGGCAGGAACTTCAGCTCTGTTGTTTCTACACTGGGACAATGCTGGAGACTTCCTAAGTATTTGTTGAATGAATTAATGAATCCATTAATTATTTTGACTCTTTTTGACCTCTGAGGACTTCTAATTTCTCCAGATTGCAGGGGAAATGCTCTAGGAAGGAAGATACAAAGGAAAAAAGAAAGGAAGAAAGAGAAGAAAATAGGGAGAGGGGGCGGAGGGGAGGGCAGGGAAGGAGCTCATTTCACAAAACAAGACTTTTTGGTAGTGCCTAGGGGTACCATTGCGCCTCTGCTTCGGCATTCACAGGTATATAATATTCTCTTCTGCTTTCCCAGTCAGTTTGAATGAGGGAGATTGCAGGCAGGACGGCAGACTGCATACAACCCTCCTTATTCCAAAGACCCAGCCCATGGCATAATGATGCTTTGTGTCTCCATAATGACCTTTGGATGCTGAAGGTATTATATATGCATATCTACTTTTAATGATCTGATGTATTTCTCCCAATTTCTTTTGTAGACATTTTATTTTCTTATTAAGGTTGTGTTCTATGGATAATTTTATATCCTTTTAAATTTAACATTGGCTCAAAATATTTTTCCTATGACATTATACATTCTATATAAATATTCTTTTTATACAGAATATTGTCTCATGTGTACATACCATAATCTATTAGCTTTACCCCTACTGTTAGATACCTATGTTTCTCCTGCCACTCATGCTTTTTCTGGTTGTTTTGTTATTATAGTCTTCATTGCCATGTGAATTATTATTAGCCAATTCTCCTTCTGATTTTTAAAATTATTCTTTAGAATAGATGCTAACATAAAAAGGTTATCAAAAAGAAATCGAAGAGAGAAAATGTTAAAGTCATAAGGGAACTATCTTACTACAACTCTATGCAAGTAAATAAGAAAAAAATAGATAAAATAGATACCATAGAAAAAACACAACTTACTAAAAGTAACACTTACAAGGACAGAAAGTTTGAGCTAGCCATTTGTTTTAGAGAAAATAATGAATGCTGAAGAACTCCCCAACAATCAAAGTACCAACCTTGAATATTTTTACACAGGAATTCTATCGCATTTGAAAAATCAAAAATCCCAACTGCTCCTGAAACTATTTCACAGGATAGAAAAACAAAGAAAATTCTCCAGTTCTTTTCTGTAAACAATGTGGCATTAGAGAACAACATTAACTACATTTAAAAAAGGAAACAGATATATTTCACTAAAGAATATCAAAGACTGCCAGGTTCAGTGGCAGGTACCTGTAGTCCCATCTGCTCAGGAGGCTGATGTGAGAGGATCACTTGAGCCCAGAAGTAGTGTGCTGTAAACGTGCCTGGGAATAGCACTGCACTCCCATCTGGAAAACGTAATGAGATCTCATATCTTTAAATATATATATAATAAAGCATTAGTAAACAGAATCTGTCAGCATAAACAAACAATTAAAAAACAATAAACAACAGTGGTTTTCCTGGCATGTTGCATCCAGGAATGCAAAGATGGTACAACACTAGGAAATCTCTTAATAGAATCCATCATACAGCTAAGAAGGGGAAAACATATACTAACTACATCTTAAATTCACCAGTCATCTATGTAAAAATGTGCTAACTATATCTCAAATTCACCAGTCATCTATGTAAAAATTATTCCACAAAATTAAAGCTGACAGTTAATTCTGCATGATTATGTTATCATTACACAGATACATATGTAAATGTCAACTCTAAAGCCAGCATCCTACTTAATGATGAAATAAGATACACTAGACGCTTTATCCTTAAACTTAGAAACAACACAAGATATCTACCATTTCTACTAGCTTTTACCACCGTTTCAGTAATTAACCAATGTAAATAGACAATAAAAATGAAACTAGAGGTTAAGAGTTGAATAATAAAAACAAGACTTTATCAATTACATTAAGAATCAAAAGAGTCAATTCAAAACTACTGTGAACTATGAGAATTTAATAATTAACAACTCAATATGTGCAAATTAATAACCTTCATATATTAAATACAATGACAGTTAAACGGCACAGTAAAAGAGAAATATGTTACATAGGCACAAGCTTCTTTTGAAAGATATAGAAGTGGACCTGAACAAATGAAATGATATATTCTTGGACATGAACAAATCAATTTTGAAATTCAGTGTGATTAAACAAAATATAATGATCAATTTGCATTTTTTTCCTGGACATAGCTAAGTTGATCATAAAGTTTATTTGAAAGGACAAATAAACAATAACAGCAAGAAATCCTACAAAAGAAGAGCAATACATTAAACGCACTACTGGACTGCCTATAACAAAACCAGTGTGGTATGAAACATGCCGGACAGACAGATCAATGGAACAGAGTAGAAATCCAGAAATAATAGCTCATCAGCAAAGCCTGTCCTCTCGCTCTCCTGTCCTCTCACTCTCCTCTCCAGGCAGCATGAGCTTCACCACTCACTCCACCTTCTCCACCAACTACTGATCCCTGGTCTCTGTCCAAGTGCCCAGTGCCCTGCCAGCTTCCGAGGCAGCATTGGGCCTGGGAGCCTGGCCACGGGGATGGCTGGGGATCTGGCAGGAATGGGAGGCATCCAGAATGAAAAGGAGACCATGCAAAGCCTGAGTGACCACCTGGCCATCTACCTGGACAGAGTAGGAGCCAGGAGACCGACAACCGGAAGCTGGAGAGCAAAATCCAGGAGCACCTGGAGAAGAAGGGACCCCAGGTCAGAGTCTGGATCCATTGCTTCAAGACCATCGAAGACCTGAGGGCTCAGATCTTCACAAATACTGTGGACAATGCCTGCACCATTCTGCAGATAGACAATGCCAGTCTTGCCACTGATGACTTTAGAGTCAAGTATGAGACAGAGTTGGCCATGTGTCAGTCTGTGGAGAGCAACATCCATGGGCTCTGCAAGGTCATCGATGACACCAGTGTCACTTGGCTGCAGCTGGAGACAGAGATTGAGGCTCTCAATGAGGAGCTACTCTTCATGAAGAAGAACCATGAAGAGGAAGTAAAGGCCTATAAGCCCAGATTGCCAGCTCTGGATTGAGCGTGGAGGTAGATGCCCCCAAATCTCAGGACCTCACCAAGATCATGGCAGACATCGAGACCCAATATCGTGAGCTGGCTCAGAAGAACCGGGAGGAGCTGGACAAATACTGGTCTCAGCAGACTAAGGAGAGCACCACAGTGGTCACCACGCAGTCCGCTGAGGTTGGAGCTGTTAAGATGACGCTCACAGAACTGAGACTACAGTCAAGTTCTTGGAGATTACACCTGGAATCCAGGAGAAATATGAAGATCAGTTTGGAGAACAGCCTGAAGGAGGTGGAGGCCTGGTACAGCTTGCAGATGGAGCAGCTCAACAGGATCCTGCTGCACCTGGAGTCAGACCCGGCCAGCGGGGCAATGCCAGGCCCAAGAATCCGAGACCCTGTTGAACATCAAGGTCAAGCTGGAGGCTGAGATCGCCACCTACCGCCGCCTGCTGGAAGATGGCGAGGACTTCAATCTTGGTGATGCCCTGGACAGCAGCAACTCCATGCAAACCACCCAAAAGACTACCACCTGCCGTGATGGCAAGTGCTATCTGAGACCAATGACACCAACGTTGTGAGACATTAAGCCAACAGAAGCAGAGGACCCTTTGGGGAACAGGAGGCCAATAAAAAGTTCAGAAGTAAAAAAAAGAAATCCAGAAATAGACCATTGCATATAAAAACTTAAATATGATAAAGGCAACATTTCAAATCTGTGGGGAAAGATAGACATTTATAAGTGTTTTTGGAATATGTGAATAGTCACATTAAAATAGATAAAATAAGATCTCTTCATACTGTACACCAATGTATTGAAATGTAAAAAACTAAATAAAATTTAAATAAATAAAAACAAAATGACACAAACATCAGAAGGAATCATGGATAATTTCTCTATAACTTCAAAGTGGAAAAGGAATTCCTAACTATATCCTCAAATCTGGAAGTAATAAGAGACAAAAGCTAGATACATTTGACTTCATAAACACTTTTACAACGTAAAAAAACTTACTGTATAGCAAAAACAACAACATCAGAGAAAAAAAACACATGTCAAACTATAAAAGATTATTTGAAACTTATACCACAGGTAAAAGGTTCATATTCCTAATATATAAGAAGTCTGTAAAAATAGAGAAGAGAAAGATCATCAGCCATATGGAAAAATTCACTAGAAATACGAAAAAAGAGTTCTCAAAGAACAGAATGCATATTGCTCTTAAGATGTTCAGCCTGGCTGAGAAGTAGAGAGATGTAAATAAAAAATGCATTGAGACACCAACCCCCAAATTCTAAAATTTGACCACATAATCTATTATTAAATCTACAGGAAAGAGACAGTGCCGTGAATTGCTGATGGAACAGAATCCCTTTGGAAAGCAAAATGGCAGACTTTCAAAATTGCGTGTATAGGCCAGGCAGTGTGGTGCAAGCCTGTAATCCCAGCACTTTGGGAGGCTAAGGCAGGTGGATCACTTGAGGTCAGGAGTTCGAGACCAGCCTGGCCAACATGGTGAAATCCCATCTCTACCAAGAAATACAAAAAATACGCTGGGCGTGGTGGTGGGCACCTGTAATCCTAACCACTCGGGAGGCCGAGGCAGGAGAATTGCTTGAACGCAGGAGGTAGAGACTGCAGTGAGCCAAGATTGTGCCACTGCACCCCAGTTTGGGTGACAGAGTGAGACTCTGTCTCAAAAAATGAAAATAAAATTTAAATTTAAAAATAAAATAAAATTGTGTGTATATACACCCTTTGACCCAGCAAAAGATAAAAGGTGTTTAGAGCTATATATAAATAACTCACATATATATACATATAGAATTTAAATAAGAAATTACATAAAATTGTTGAGAGCCATAAAAAATTGTTTCAATTTTTCAATTGTTTCAGCATAAAAAAGAGATATAATATCTAAAAACTAACAATCCAGTAATTCTAAATTTGAATTTGAAATACTAGTATGAATTTACATTGTATTTCCTAGCTCTGTACACTAAAAAGGTCTAGAGAAAAATGACCAACCCAGTAGCAATGAACATCCTCTCACTGAAACCGTGGTCTCTGAACAGCATTTCTCAATGAGAGAAACTGGGATTCTTTAAAAAATGCCTCATCCTAGAAAACATATGAGATAAACCTGGAATATCATGTTATACATAAAGTGCAAGCAATTATCCCTACCATTCTGGCTAGAAGACACAGGAGCCAATCAAGTAATTTGAGCTTCTAAAATAATATGGATAGAATCATCAAATATTCAAAAACACTGGGTCATTGTGTTAGCTTCTTATTGCTATTATCACAAATTATCACAAACTTGGTGGTTTAACAAACCACCAATTTATTTTTGTACAGTTCCGGAGGTCAGAATTCCAAAACGGGTGTGCCTAGCGTTGTTCCTTCCAGAGGATCTAGGGGACAATTGGTGTCTTTCCCTTTTCCAGCTTCTAGAGGCTGCCCACATTCCTTGGCTCATGGCTCACATCCCTGAGACTTCTGCTCTGTCCTCACATCCTTTATGACTTCAACCCATTTGCCTCCCCTTCAGCTGTCCCTTGTGATAACACTGGGCCAGTAGGAGAATCCAAGATCATCTCCTCATCTCAAGATCCTTGACTTGATCACTTCTGCAAAGTCCCTTTGCCATGTAAGGTAACATCATTTCCGGGAATTAAGTTGTGCACATCGGGGTCTATTATTCTGGCAACCATAGTCATCATTCTACGCTGCTAGGGAATCAACTCATTATTCTGAAAATTAGTAAATAAAAGGATGAAGTACTTATCCTGCCTTTTTCTCTACAAACTCTACCTCAGAGTTGTCAAATAGTTAATGAAAGAAAGTTTCTTTTTAAATAAATAGCCTAGCTAATAAGTTGTGAGCAGAGGGAAGATTGGAATATCACCATCATGCAATCCTAATGAAGTAATGCATCTAACAATGGTCATCAATGACTGTTAAAAGCATCTCATGGAAAGCTCTTGGTAAACTTTATATTAATTGGCTCACTAGATGCACTAGCCAATTTTAACACCTCAAGAGGAGAGACAACCAGGTATCATACACTTCCTATGGAAGTATACAACAGTACTTCTGAGGTTTTCTTACCAAAAAATCAAACCTGAGTATGAGACGGCCCCTAGTGCTAACCACCATTCTGTAAGTAATACAGGAAAGCAGCAAAATATACGATGTGGGAAAACTACAGTACAAACAACCCAGTTCCTCCAACAAATAGATTGCAAGAAAAAATAAAGAAGGAAGAAGAACAAAAAGTTAAGACATCTAAGAGGCATATCAACCTAATCCAATGCATGGATCTTGTTTGAATCTTTATTGAACAAACCTGGCATTAAAAGTATTTAGAAATAATCAGAGAATTTTGAACACTGACAGGATACCTGATGACATCAAGGAATGGTGATTTTTCTTAGGTGATAATAAGATGGTGGTTATTTTTTTAATTCCATGTGTTTTTGTATTCTTTTTCAGGGTCTCCAGCTTGCAGAAAATTCCATGTCTTTTAAGGATATGTGCTGAAATATTTAGAGAAGAAATGATATGAATGATATGATGTCTTGGATTTGCTTCAAAATAATCCAGTTGGGGAGAGATGGTTAGGTATATTAAAGTAAGGTTAGCCACAAACTAAGAATTATAGAAGCTAGAGGTTGGGTACATGGTAGTTTATTATTCTCTTCTATTCTTGTATTGGTTTGAAATTTCCCATAATGACAGGATTTTTTAAAAAAATAAACAATATGCACCCAGAAATAAAATTACTGGGTATGAGTGTTTCCAAGGCATTTAAAATGTATTGTCAAACTGCTTTCCATTGCTATAAAGGCTGCAGCAATTTATAGTTCCCCTAGTAGCATATGAGACTACTGAGGATATAATATTTTAAAGAATATATAATCACTTGGATAAATGGAGGAATGCATATTTCTCAGTTGTCCATGTCTTTGGAAAGACTAATGGCCTATTATGGGATATTATGACCCAGTCGTGACTACACACCTGGAAGCCTTGTACCTGAACAGCAGGGAAAAAATTCAAAGAGTCAATGGAGTTCAGCATGACAGTCTTGCCAACTCAGCTTTATACAAATCTAAATTACTCAAATGACGGGTTTCTATGTTATTTCTGACACCATGGAAGAGGATCTTTCTGAACATTCATTGAGGTATTAGTTTAACGAGAAAATCTACCATTGTATCTTCTCAGTCAAATCTGATTATCTTCAAGAGGCTTCTTCACATAAAAAGGTAGGGGGAAATCAATGCCTGGGTTTCTCTACCTAGCATGAAAAATAATTTTCTGCTATAGGGTAATTTTGAGCTCCTGTAATCTTCCAATTATGTTTGATTGCAGCACCTCCGTCCTGTCTCAGTATTAAAGGACAGTCAGCACATTTCTGCAACCAAAACCGATTTTCAGATGAAGCCGCCACTTATTTCAATGGCTTGTTTATAATCAGCAGCTCTTTGGGTGTGTGGAACATCCCCACCTTGGAGGGAGAGCCCACCCCAGGACCTCTCCCTGACTGTTAGCCAACCTGCTAACACATCACACATGTTAGGGATCTTCTAGGTGAGATAAGCCTTCAGGTACTGTGTATGGACACTGAGAATAATGAGTTGGATACCTCCTGCCTGGGAGGGCACCATGCTAGTGAGCAGTGGGAGAGTCATAGGCATAGGTGTGAAAAGTCACATTCCTAGAAGGCGCCATGCCAGTGGGAGAGTTTCAGGTAGGTATGTGAAAAGTCACACAACGATTGAGCCAGTCATTCATTCCACAGATGCTAAACATGCTGGATGTTGGTAGCAAAGAGATGAATAAGTCAGAATCCCCACACTTAAAGTATTCATTCTATAAGAAGACAGAAATATGAACAAATACTTAACATGCCACTTGGTAAGTGTAGTGCTAGAGGAATGTATCAAGACTTGTAGTGAAATGAGATGGGAATTCTGACTATTCAAGAGACTTCCTGGAGGATGAGAAGGTTGGAATGTCTGTTCTTCAGAAGTTGGACTTAAAAGGCGGTCAAGGAAGGGAGGTGACCTCCAGGCAGAAAGAAGAGTAGGTGGAAAGGCAGGGAGACTTGAAATCATGGACTCTTTCAGTGGAATGGTAGTTCATTTGTTCTGGAGCAAAGTTAGAGCGTGGGTAGGGAAGGAACAGGTGAAAATGGGAAGAAAGGTAAGACCAGACACTAGAGGGCCTTGTCTGCAATCAGAGGCATTGGTTTGTTTTTTAAATTGTGCTAAAGCATGATTTTGTAGAGCTGGATAACTGAGTGAGTGAAGGAGGCAGAGTTGTCCAAGCACAGCATGTGACCAGTGTGAGAACCTAGCATCTTGAAAGACTCAAGGAGGAATGTCACGCTGAGAGTAACCCTGGGACATGCTGAGCCAGCGGGGAAGAGATAAAACTCCTGTGCAGAATTGGTTGATGCCAATCACTGATATAGATACCCTCCTATCAAGGGCTGGAGCATGACTCCCCATTCCTTAGGCGGCGGCTGCTTCTAGTGACTGTTTTTCCAAGGGTGCAGTGTGGAATGGTGGGGGCAGGAGTCAGAGAAATTTTACAATGAAGAAACATGACAAGCTTAGCTTCAACCAGGTGGCCAAGGTCAACATCAACAGGCATAAATCGTGTAGATGGTAGGTAACCTTGATATGATATGATAACATTGGCACTTTGTCTCTGTGGCTCCCTCCCGATAACCCACAACCCCAGTTTAATCATGAGAAAAAACATCAGACAAATCCTAGGAGAGGGACATTCTTCAAAATACTTGACTAGTGTTCCTGAAACTATCAAGGCCATCGAAAACAAGAAAAGTCTTAGAAACTGTCCCAGCAAGAGGAGCCTAAAAAGACATGATGGCTAAATGTAATCTGGCATCTTGAATGGGATTCTGAGAGAAAAAAATCATCAGGTAAAAATAAAAAAGGCCGGACACAGTGGCTCACGCCTGTAATCCCAGCACTTTGGGCAGCTGAGGCAGGCAGATCACCAGGTTAGGAGTTCGAGACCAGCTTGGCCAACATAATGAAACCCCATCTCTACTGAAAACACAAAAATCAGCTGGGCATGGTGGCTGGCATCTATAATCCCAGCTACTCGGGAGGCTAAGGCAGGAGAATTGCTTGAACCCAGGAGATGGTGAAGATTGCAGTAAGCCAAGATCATGTGACTGTACTCCAGCCAGGGTGACAGAGCAAGACTCCAACTCAAAATTAAAAAAAAAAAAAAAAAAGGGAAAGAAAAGAAAAAGAAAATCTGAATAGAATATGGACTTTAGCTAATAATCATATGTCAACATTGGTTTATTAGTTGTAGCAAAGGAACCGTCCTAAGGTAAGATGTTAATTATAAGGGAAACTTTGTGATAGGAAGGACCTATCTGTACTATCATCTCAATGTTTCTGCAAAATTAAAACTATTCTAAAAAGATAAATTATATTTATTTTTAAAAAATGAAGCCAAACAAGTCAATCCATGGACTTACTCCCAGGAGGACCTGCAGGGAGGAGCTGAGGGATAAGGTGATGGTAGAGATGAGAGTGAGTTTGCTCGTTGGAGGGAAAGCATTTGTGAGAGTAGGAGACAAAAATATTCAGAACTGGGAAGAAGGAGAGAATCCGGGCTAAGGGGAGCCTGAAGCGCTGGAGGAAGTAGCCCTCGGGCTGAGTCTTAAAGAATTCGGGTAGGTAGAAATGGAGGTAGTCCACTTAGAAACTTAAAAAAATGCAAACGATGAAAGATCTCGAAGGAATGTGCCATTTGACTAGAAGAATCCATGGCTGCATTGTGCTTTCAGTGGCTTTTTTCTTTTATGGTGAATCGAGCTTGGGGAAAACCACTTTGGATCACAGGGGTGATGACAAGGGAAAGAGGCTGAGTAGAAAGAGGAGATGCCATTCCGCAACATTTTTTTTAACACATTCAGGACCTGGTTTTAAAATATGAATATTGTAAAGGGGATCATTACTGGGAACATGTTAATGGAGGGAATACATTCTAAACTCTCTCATGGGGATTTCTACACTCTGATTTACCCTTCTTTCCTCACAGGTAAAGTTTGAGAGCTTACCAGTCTTCCCTGGGAGAGGGAAATCCTTCTTGACACAGAGGTCAAGTCTTGTTCTAGAATTTTATAAGTAAAATTTGTTTGTTGAGTTAATTAATAAAATAATAGCGATTGCCAGCATCCCTAAGTGTAATTGTTCTTATAAAGGTTTCAGAATTGGTGACTAATCAGAATTGATCTACTGTATTCATTCATGCAAATCTGATTCTAAATGCTACTGTGAGTTTAGTGTAGCCAAATATCTTTTTAAAAGCAGTAGAGGAAATAATTCATTAAAACTGCCTTATTGAAAGCCTTTTTGCTAAGAGAAGTATTTTTGCTAAAAGAAAATAACTACCACAGAAACCTATCTGTCTGAAATGATCAAATTAGTGATTAGTCTGTTTTTCGCCAAGTGGGTCCACCAGAAGTTATTCCAGCCAAGAATTAGTCCCCTTTGTGACGCTGCCATCAGATCCTTAAATGCAGTAAAGAGTTCAGCAGGTACCATCCAAAAATACAGCCCACCCATTTACTTCCAGGCTTTGTTTGAACCCTTATATATCAAGGCAGACAGAGACAGGGAGAGGATAGAGAAAAACAATTGTTATTCAGAACTGAATAATGCTTCTAACAATCTAGAACTTCAAATGGTTTTTACTCCAATCTGAGATGATTAGCTCAAAGCAGTCCTGACATTTATCGGATGGTTATGAAAAGCAAGCAAAACTGGTCATGACCAAAAGGCCCATTTCTGCAGAAGTTCACATTCAGTACACCCAGTCGGTAGCCCCCCGGGAGCTGAGGAGAAAAGAGGAGGTCTGTAATGCAGCTGCCACACGGCGATCAGACCCATCAGAGGGCTGCTGAAGCTGATCTGGTGTCCAGATAAACGTGGCATTCATGCTAGCCATCTGTCCACAGGTCAGTGGGGACAGAAACTCAAAATCATTATCTCTAATGAATGAATATACAATGACAGTCTTGTGTGTGGCAAAGGATCATCACATAGGAACATGGCTGGGGGAAATCAGGCATTGGAAAGCAGCACTAATCTTGCAAGGGAAAACATTTGTGTGTGTGTGTGTGTGTGTGTGTGTGTGTGTGTGTGTGTGTTTACCGTTAACCCTTAGTGTTTAGGATACGCGTGCAATAGAGGTGCTTTCACACAGCACCATTGCCCTTTCTTTACCCAGAGCAGCGCTGATATTTTGCAGAGATGGTTCAGTTGGGAAGTTTCAGGATACCATGCTTTTCATCTTCAGACATGAATGTCCATCTTATTACCCCGTTTTTATTTTGCTCATCCAGGAGAGAAAGCTCTGTGACTTCCTACATTTCCTCTGCAGTGCCACACATAAAACCTTAAAGAATTAAAGCCCATTCGAGATGTACCATGCCTTTAGTTGAAATAGCAAGTTTTTATTCCATATTACTTTTTATTGTTTCCCAAAGTGAATTAATAAATCATATATATGGCTATTGTATATAATATATTTTACAATATATGTCACATATATATACTTTGTATATGTTATATTATATAGTTAATATATTATATATACTTATATATTTATATATGATATATATTTATATATTTTATATATATATACATATGATTTACTGAGCACCTACTTCAAACTAGGCACAGAAACCCGGGAAATAAAGAAAATGTTTCCTTATCTTAAGAATTTTCCAGTTCAATTCAGAAGATAAATGTTATAAAGAATTATAAAGAAAATTAAATAGGAAGAGAACTAAAGTAAATCAATAATAAGAAGTAAATAAAACAGAAGTAAAAATCAATATGCTAAAGGCATACGGAGAAAGGAGGGTGTAGGGAAGTGACACTTATCAGGCACACATGTCTGTGTAGGGCACTTTAAAGACATTGTTGCTTTTACTTTTGATAACTTCCTTCCAGGATAGGAATCATTGTCCCTGTTTTGCAGTCAGGAAAGTTACATCCCAGAAGGGTTGAGTGAAAAATGCAATGTCACACAGTAAAGGAAAAGCAGATCTGGAATTTGAACTCAGGTCTGCCTGACTTGAAAACCTATGCCAGTGGGAATCCATGGAGAGCTTATGCTGAAGAAGGCATTAGAGCTGGAGAAGCTACAAAGAACCACCTTGCTCCAGAAGGAGGGGACAGAGGAGGCAGAGATTGGGGGGAAGCTCTGGAGACAATGGCACACCCTAAGGAAATGCACTGGAAACAGGCTGAGTGCTGGGAAATGTAGTGACACGCAGGACACTGGCTGCCACACACATTGTGGAAAGCCTTCATGCCACACCAAGGAATTTGGACTTGATGCTGTGAGGGCTGAGGACCCATTGGAATGGAATCCCAGAGTCCCGGACTGAGTTTGGTCTTTAAGTGTGGTCACGTCCAGGGCTATCTGGACGGCTGATGGGATAGACCAGAGGGATCTATGTGCAATAGTCTCCCTGAATGGGCCACGATGAAACCCTTGGGAGCTCACCCTCAGATAAGACTGTAAGGAGCAGGAACACCGCAGTGTCCCCAAGCAGTGTACAGGGCTGGGTAAGGACCCTTGCTGGGAGGAGGTAAGGCAGTCACAGGACTCAGATGGAAGAAGACTTGGGATTGGAAGGAGAGACCAGTTAAGTATATCGTAAAGTGCTGATATTTAAAGCTTCTTTAACATCTTTGTGGGGAGGGGCGTGACGAAAGTCAATTACCTTCACACCTGGGGCAACCAAGTTTCTCTGTGAATGTGAAGGCAGGATGTAATGAAGATCTGTGGCCTCAAAACTGGTACTTCTAGGTAAGAAAGGTACGTTCATCATATTTTACCATGTGGTCCACTGGAAGTGGGAAGGGGAAAGGGCTTGTCATGGGAATGAAAGGCACACACAGGACACCCAGACACATTCAGAGAACTCGAAGACAATTATCACAGCAGGACTATATGCGCACACATTGTGGAGGGCTTTGAATGCCACAGTTAATTCTGAGAGCACTGGGAACTCATTGTGAAAAGACCACAGATGGATGTGGATGACAAATGCTGCCTGTTGTGGGGAGGGGGAGTTCAAGAGCTACAAGTGGAAAGGTTGTAGTTCCAAGTAAGTCAGGGTATACCCAACTGTGGTCCACAGGTTTCTGATGGCTCCCAGTGGCCTCACAAGTGGTCTGCAGGTGGTGGAACGGTTTCAAACAGGTTTCAAGTGAAAACATGATGAAACAACCATGTTCATATACGTTCCACAAATTTGCAATGTAAGATTAATGTAATTTTTCCAAGAACTCTCTTCCATAATTATTACATGCATTACAGTTTTACATGTACTACAGGGATTACATTGTCAGTTCACCTAAGGTACTCGGTTAACAAGATATCTTACCAATTGTTTCTTCATTTCATTGCACACACTTGTACATTTTGGGAAATATGTATGGTATGGTGTTACTGTTACTGTTTTGTTGTATGCTAATGAGAAGACTGGTGGCTGGCAGCCCCTAGGAGGCTTCTGAATGTGGCTGGTCACTTTCAGCCCCATCTTCCAATGTCTGGGGAGGGAAGAGGGCTGAAGGTTGAGCTGATCACCAATGGCTAAAGACAGAAACAATCATGCCTGTGTAATGAAGCTTTTATAAAAACCCAGAGGACTGGATTCTGTAAACTCCTGGGTTGATGCACATACCAGTGTGCTGGGGGGTGGCACACCCAGCTCCTCAGGGATGGAAGCTCCTGTGCTCAGGACCCTTCCGGACACAGCCCAGTAAATCTCTGCATTTGGCTGTTCATCTGCTTCCTTCATTACATCTTATATTAATAAACCAGTAAATGTAAGTAAGGTGTTTCCCCGAGTTCTGTGAGCCACTCTAACAAATTGATAAAACCCAAAGAGGGGGTTGTGGAAACCAAAATTTATAGCCAATTGTTCAGAAATTCCGAAAGCCTGAGCTTGTGACTGGCAGCTGAAATGGGAGGTGGTCCTATGGGACTGAGCCCTCAACCTGTGGGATCTGATGCTATCTCCACATAGTCAGTGTCAGAACTGAATTGAATTGAATTGAATTAGTGGACATCCAGCTGATGTCTACTGGAGAATCCGCCGATAGGATCATTTGCATGACATGTGGGAAAAATCCCCACCCATTTTGTCACAGAAGCATTCTGTCTTGTGTGATGATGGTAGGAAAAACTGAGTTTATGTTTTCCTGTATCTCTACAGTCATAAATGAGCCAGGGAATACAGCTATGGATCAAATATAAAATGTGATTTCATATACCTCAGTGCATGGACACTCCCATCGATGATTTTGCTCAAGCTACCAACAAAAAAAAAAGGAAGAAATATGCCTACTAAGTATAATAATATATATGCAAAAAACTGAAGCTTTTGGGTGGAGGATCCATTTGTCCTTAGTTCCTGGCACACTATAACAGAACTATGTCCTAAAGTCATTTTTCAGCGAAGTCTGGTGACCCATCTATTAAGCCAATCAGAACAGTTCAGAACAAATTGAGCAAAGTATCGTCCACAAGAAATTAATGAATTTTTATCACTGGATGTAGAAAAGAAAGGAAAATCGAAAAAGCATGGTTCAATGTTAAATTTTCATAGCACAAAAACATGTACAATTATACTGTTGCCAAGGAGCTAGTAAACCACCCACAAAGTTAATGGCAAATGCTGTGCTCAGAGAGAGTGAGAAAGCAGCACATTTCTTTTAGGAACTGAGACTGATGGATGATACATAGTATCAATAGCAGTGATTATGGCCCCTGATAGGACAGTAATGAATGAGCTCTTGGTATACATATAGCACAGGAACAAGCGGAAAGTGCCCAGGAACTTTTTGTTGTTTTTGTTGCTGAAAACCAAACAACATGCAGGCAAATGATGTTTTCATGTTGGTAATGATTGCTTTGTGGGCTGTAATGCAGAGAGAAAGCAGGCGGAGGACTCAATGATCACAAGAAGGGACATGATCACATAAAATAAGAAGTCACGAATGAATGTCATCTCAGACATTGTTTATCCACAGCTAGGCAGCAATTATATATCTCCTGGCCTTGCTTTAGGATATAAAGAAATTGTGAAAAAGGCGGTCATTTTGCTCCCTCATTCTTAAAAAGTATCTGCTTGTGTAGGGAAGAGGTACTCATCAAGGTATGAAACCAGTGGTCTGATTGAAATGCTTCTTTAAGTTATAAACAATACAAGTAAAGATCATTTTCATTATTTCAAATGACTTTCTTAAGTTATATGTCAGGAATACCTTGAACCTATCACTTCAGGAGCATAAAATCGTGTGTGTGTGTGTGTGTGTGTGTGTGTGTGTGTGTCCTCATGTTGAGAATAATATCAAGATTTGTTAATAAGATTGAATTTTGGTGCATCAAATTTGATGATTTTTTGGATGATTTTCTTTGCTTGTCTGAAAAAGAAACCAAAGCCATAATATTTGAAAGCTACATCTGAATGCAATAAGAGCAGAATAAATGCATCTCCCAGCCAAATACTATCAAAGAGCTGTTGAGAAGTCCCTTTGCAAGTTGCAACATTGAGCCTACCAGAAACCTCCATCTAATTGGTATGAAAGGGGTCCGGTACAAAATTACTGTTTATCATTGTTTCTTGTTCTACCTTGAGACCAGTTGCCAGGGAAACACCTGTTAGAGAGGTTGGCCTTGTATCGTCTATGCTTGACAGAGCACTTAGTGCACAGTCACTCAGAAAAACATTACTAAATACGCAAGTGAATGGACCATCAAGAGAATCCAGCTCTAGTATTTTGTGATAATATGATCAGAGAATAGAATACTTTTCATCTTTTGAACATGCTTAGTCTTCAGATCCTGTTTAGGCTCTCTCTGCTGCCCTGCCTTCTCTTTGACTCCCTGGGCTTATTTCCAAAGCAAAGTTTTCCACGATCTTTCATGTATCCAAGTGGGGCAAGCAAAGGGTTTTCCCCACTGCGAATCCCCCTGCTGGTTGTGACATCTGAGGACCACTTACAGTTTCTCTCAAAACTGGCATCTCTCCACGTCAAACAAAACAAGCCCATTAAGAAATATCCACTTGTCTGTTCTTGCTGTTGCAAGCTAAGGAGTGGGGTTCTTTGGATTTTTATTCCTAGATCCAGTATCTAATGGAAGGGCAGATGTTATTCTCGATGAATGGATGTTAATTCCTTGTAATCACTGAACTCTTCTCAAAATACTAACAATCTGCCTCCTATCTTGCTCTAGAATTCTGCAGCAAATCAGCATTTATCTCCTCCAACTGTAGCTTCCAGAATCCTTGATTTCGTACATTGTTAAAAAATGGGGTAGTATTGACCATTTCCAGTGTTCAGGCAGACATCTGGCACTTGGTAATTTTGGACAAACGACAACAGGGGCTCCAGAGCAAAATCTCAGGATCCTTCAAATCTCCAGAATAGAAGGCAGTCAGGCCCAGACTCTTCAGCCTTTGCAGTGACTGTGAGTGACTCTATCAGGGCCCATTCCAAGAACCAGAGCCAGACAAATATTCTGACGCCATTATTCTTGAGAGGTAAAGGTCAGAGGGAGAAGCTCACTCATGTAACTAAGAAGGTGAGAGAAGACATCCCAGGGAATGTGCTGGTCTTGGAGGAATGAAAGAGCAACTTAGTTTTTCCAGGGAACCCCTTGCCTGTTCATCTGGAATTCTCCTAATGGAACGTTAGTCCTGCTCCCTCCAATCCAAATTTTATGGGTCAGTATGATCCTTGTAAAGCATAGACTGATCAGGTTAACTTTTATTTAAAATGCGTTGATGGATTGCCATTATTATCAAAGTAGGGGTAGCCCAAATCTCTTATCATGATGTAAAATATACCCTATGGCCTGCCAGCTGCATTCCTCTCTAGAATCTGGGTGTCATGATTTGGCTTCTCTTAATACAGAACTGCACATACTTCCGTGTGAATGTTCATGCTATCTCCTCACTCTTCTCCATCTGTCAGCTGGCTGGGTCTTCACCATGCTTCAGAACTACAGTTGACCTCTGCTTCTCCAGGGAGCCTTCCCTCCAGCTTGGTGAGCTTCCCACCCTCTGGTCTTCCGGCAGGTCCTGTGCTCACCTGCACAGCAGAGCCCAGACACTCCCAAGGGCTAGAGCCCAAGACTGTCCCCACCTTCCAAATTTATAAATGCCATTATAGCATGTCATTTCCCCATAAAGACAGTAACTGATTGTTTCCGTGTATATGATGGCAAGTAGCAATGGTATTACTAATCAGTGGGCAGGTGTCCAGCAATTGACAGGGTCACTGGCTAGCCGGGTGGCGTGCCCTCTTGCCATTCTCCTATGCATGGTTCAGACTGTGCCCTAGGTTACATTCCTTTTGCTGCTGTAAAAAATTATTACTAACTTAGTGGCTTCAAATGATACCAATTTACTAGCTTACAGTTCTGGAGTCAGAAATCCAGAATCCTGCTGGCTAAAATCAAGGTGTCTGTGACTTTGTTCCTTCTGGACGGTCTCGGTTCTCCCATTTTCTTGCCTTTTTCAGCTTCTAGGAATTGTCCGCGTTGCCAGGCTCATGGCACTGCCTCACTCCGACCTCTGTTCTATTATCAGGTCTCCTCTTCTGTTTTATGTGGGCATCTTTGAAGGTGGGGAGGCATTACTCTGCCTATCATGTGCCACGGTAAGTTACAAGAAAGTATCATGAACCTTTGGGTTCTCTTGTGAGAATTTAGACCATAAATGAAAAAAAAAAAAAAAAAAAAAAAAGACTTTGGGGAAGGTGTCCACTTACCTGTTTATTCCCTCCTGATTATGAGCTTCTGGAGGGCAAGGCCCACATCTAAGTCAGGTCTGGGCATCCGTGGCTCATGGATATGCTCTAGAAACATTCATTGAACTGAAATTCTTGCTTTTACTGAGATCAGGGGCTCTTCAAGGTCATTCAGGGAAACTGTTCAAAATTTGGCTAAGGACTGAGCTGCATAATCCTTTCATCCAAGCCCATAAAACAAACATGTTTTCACTTCTAATATTATATTCAGCACTCCCTCCTTCATTCTGAGCAGACCAGAATCTCTACACAAGTTGCTACATGAGACTGCGTTTTCAGGCCTTCAGTTTCCGTTCCTGGGCAGAGTGAGAAATGCACACGGCAGTTAAAAATAACAGCCTCAGCAGAGGAAACAGAACCACTTCTGAACGCCAGCGATCTGGAGCCATCCTGGGCCTGCAGCAATGGCTACTTCTCCACGGGTTGGTCAGCACCCACCTGCCTGTTTCTTCTTAGCCCCCACTGCTTCAGTGTCCTCTACCTGGAGGGGGACTACAGCCCCAATGCCAGCCAGGCTGCATGACATGTGTCTAGAAGAGGGCCTGACCTCCAGCAGGCGTTCAATAAGTGTGTGCTCCTGCTCTTAAAGTCTCAGCCCATTTAGTCCATCCCCCACAGAGGGCACCCTGAGGGGTGATGTTTTGTGCGGAGATAACAGCACTGAAATTATATGTCTCATGCCTGGGCGTCAGGTGTGCTGGACTCCAGCTGAACTGGACAGAGAGTCACATTGTACAAGGCCTGCTGTCCCATTTGCTGTGGTCCTGGACTCTCAGAGGTGTAAAAAGCCATGTTTCCATTTAAGCCACTGTGTGTGGACATCATCTCATCTGCTTCTGCATGGCAAGCACCGCTCCCTCCTTATTCTTTAGGTGTCAGCATCTTCATTACATGGGGGCCAGAACTGGCTACCTGAATGCAGGAGTGTTTCCTGACCTGCCCAGGGACTACAGGAGCCACCATCACTTGCACCACCTGGGGACTCGCAGTTGCATCTCAGAGACCTGCGTTTCTCATCTGTAAAGTGGCAATGATAATATGTTTCCAAAAGGGCCCCTGCATGGAATAAAGTGGTAGAAATAAATAACCTACTGTTACCTGACACAAAGCAGGTGGTGGATAAATGGTGGATTTATTGTTATTACCGCCAGAGTTAGTTCTACGGCATCATTTTATTCTGGCTTCTCTTTTGCAGACAGGGGCCTGCATCACAGGGAAGGTGATTCAGGAAATGAACCCCAACGCAGACCCTCCACCATCTCCTCCCAGGCAGCACCCTGGCGACAGCCGCAACTTTCTTCACTCGTCAGAGCTAATCTCCCTAAGAGAGGGATTAGTTGTGTCTGTGCCCTCTCACCGCTGGGCCATATGCTCCTGAATGACAGCTGTTTGACAGCCTATGCTGGGGAAACGTGGTCTTTTCAACCCAAATTTGATAAACATACATTTCTTCTGTCTGTCCTACTTTGGGCCATCTGTCAGTGTGGCATGGTGCCTTCGCCTGGATTGGCAAGATGATGACATCGGACCACCAAGGAAGGCTCAAGGAGAATGCTGCTGCCATGGAGGATGGGGATGAGGCGTCCTCAGGGCCCAAGTGAGTCATGGCTTGGGCTGCCTGACCCTCACCTGCAGGAAGAAGAACACCTGAGAGCTGTACTGGCCTTCACAGCTAGCTTGGTCTCCACTCTTGGACAAGAGAGATTGCTGCAAAGTGTTGTAAAGCAGTGCTTCTCAACCGTGCATATGCTTACAAATTGCCTGAGGATCTTGATAAGATGCAGATTCCAATTCAGTGGATCTGGGGATGGGGCCCCGGGGTTCTGCATTCCTAATAAACTCCCAGGTGGGGCTGATGTTGCTGCTGCTGGTCAGAGGACCATAAAAGCAAGGTTATAAAGGACATCTGATTTGGGGTCAGACGATCTGGTTCGCATAGACAGCCTCTTGCCAAGGGAATGCTTTGTACACGTGATTCCTGGAGAGACAAAAAACAGAGAGGTCGAGCTGCCACAGGTCTCCTGAACTTCTCCAGCTGTTCTAGTTCCCAGTCACCCACCGTGGGGTAGTAACACTGCTACATCCACCAGCCCAGAACAAACAGCTTAATAGCCATATTACCTTTCATAGCATCTAATACAGATTCCGAAGAGGCACCTAAGGCACAGGAAATCAGAAGAACAAGGCCCACACGGTGGCTCACGCCTGTAATCCCAGCACTTTGGGAGTCCGAGGTGAGTGGATCACCTGAGGTCAGGAGTTCGAGACCAGCCTGATAAACATGGTGAAATCCTATCTCTGCTAAAAATACAAAAATTAGCCAGGCGTGGTGGCACATGACTGTAATCCCAGCTACTCGGGAGGTTGAGGCAGGAGAATCGCTTGAACCCAGTAGGTGGAGGTTGCCAAGAGTGTGCCACTGCACTCCAGCCTGGGCAACAAGAGCGAAACTCCATCTCACTGGAGAGCTACAACTTCTGTATCTACTGGGCACCTGCAGAGTGCAAAGGGCAGATAAGGCAGGTCCTGGGAGGTGGGAAGAGAGGCAGGGGGGGCCAAGCACCCCAAAGCAGAAGCTCCAGAGCCCAGACGGCAGAATCTCCCTATTTCCGGAGAGCCCCAGGTTCTGGAAGAATCAGCTGGGAGGCGACCTGGAAGTGCTTCCTTTCAAGGCAGTAGGAAAGTGTATGTACTTGCCTGGAGGTAGAATAATATGAGCAATTTCCCAGATCGACTTTGGCAGCCCAGAATTTCGGCGGAGATGTCAGATGGTGACATCAATCTGCCCAAATTGCTTTTGAAGATGGAGAGCTCAAGATCTCACAACTCTTCTTTAATTGTTAAGGAACTAATTAAATCTGTAGCATCTCTGTTAACCGAGTTTTATTATGTTAATTTCACTACTGGACAAGCTAAGTCAAGCACCGGTGGACTGCACTGTGGGCTTCTGGCTCCTGACAAAAGGCACTAATGATATCTTCAATGAACACAGCGCCTGTACCCACAGAATTCCAAGTGATTTACCAACAGTTTCCTGCCAATTCCCACAAGGCTGAGTGAGGCCCGGCGGCTGAGTATCACCCTGCCGGCCTCCTTCGATGTAGCCCTTCCAATTCAGAGCATATACACACAGGTGTGTCTCTGCAGGTACACACATTTGCCTGGTGGCATAGAACAAACATGGACCACCAGACTGGATGAAGGTTAAAAAAATGTACAATTTGGAATTGTGTTTACATTTCTCTTTCAATCGCTGATAATTCCTTCCTTTTAATTGAGATATGGGCCTTAATTCTGGACACTAGTGGCTCTCTGTCTGGAATCATAGCCATCCTACTGGTTCTGTCTACCCTCCCTGCCCTTCCCCAGCCTGCTCCAGGCCCAGGCACCTGTATGTGTGCTCACCCACCCCATCCACAGCAGCGAAGTTTCACTGCAGCCTTGGACATCCCTCCAACAACCCTACAGCCATGCAGAGCCCACTGGTGTGGGATGGCACAGGGCCTCGCCTCCTTCCAGTGCATGATGCTGCCCAAACTGACAAACTTGTTAGGAGCCAGACAAGTTATGTGGTTTACCAGAGAAGCAGCAGAGTGTGACTGAAAACCCCGATCACATAACTCCTAGTGTTCTAGAATAATGGGATAGAATGAAGCTTAGAAATCTGGAAACTCTTTCATTTCTACTCTCTCCTTGCAGAAGAAGAAACTATGCTCAGCAGATAAAAGACACTCAGTTGCTGCAGAACACCTAGACCAGTGCATTTATCATAATTTGGAATCTGGTCTCCTATCTGCCAGTTCAGAGTTCATTCATTCCCAAGCAACATTTTGAACAGCAGACATTCCCAAGTCAATATCAAGTGTACTTCCAGGAATTTAAAGCCACACATGGCCCGGCCTGTTCGGGTGCAGTTGGGTTTCTCCAGAATAGAGACAAGCCTAAACTCTGTCCTCCTGGGCAGTGAGCTGACAGGTCCTGGTAGAACATCCCCCACAGCCCTCCATCCTCTCTGTCCCCATAGCTGAACCCTCAGACCATCATGGGTGTGGGGTAGATGAGAACAGCTTTGAGAAATCTGCTCAGGAGCCATGACCCAGAGAGACAAAGGCATACACTCAGAGAGACCCTCCATATTTCCCTCATGGGGAGAAAGCCCTAAACACAACCTTTCTTTTTCTTGCTTTTTTTCCAAACAAAATAAAGCCAAAAAAAAAAAATTCAAAAATTCTAAGAGCCTCTAAAACTTGGCTGCCCACAGATTTTTCTGAAGCCTGCTTCTTCCCCTCAAAAACAAAAGCAAAAGGTTAAGAAAAACCATGCTGAAGACCTGGTCTACTTCTGCCCTTTCTTCCCGATGGAGCAAATCCCTCATGAATTATACACTTTCAGCTGCTGCCGCCCCAGGCCCTCCAGGCTCCGCCAAGGTGGCCAGCTCCTCCTGGGCTCCTGGTATAATCTCAGCCCCAGGAAAGGCATCGGCACCGTCTTGATGGAAGAATGCCGGGTCCAACCGTAACTCATCACTGACCCTGCCAGGTGAGCTCTGCAGAGAGATGCCCACAGCCAGGAGGCTGTGCCTGATCATTGGTTTTCAGCCTAGTTCCTGGAGGAAGCGAGGAACCAAGAATCAGACAGGAGCCAGAGGGGAATAAAAGGAGTAAACCAATCACCAGAAGGTGGTGCTATACTTTAAGTCAGACTATCCAGAAGGGGAGAAGCCTCCATGAGAAAGATTATAAAATTTCAGAGAGGGGAGGGTGTCTAAAGATAAAATACAAAGCAATGCAGTGTTATGCAATGAAATGAAGTCAGAGCTGGAAAGACCCTAAAATATCATTCTAGAATAATCTCATATCACTGGTGGGAAAACTGAGGCCCAGAGGAGGAAGGAGGTTTGCCCACAGTTGTACAGACCAGAGGCAGAACTCAAGTCTGTCACTCCTGTAGCTTCTCCAAAGGCTGCCTGCTTTTCGGCAAAGCTGAGATTAGAGAATAAAACATGAGGACTGGCTCACAGCAGAGAAACATCAGGTTTAGGAATTGATGCTGCAATGAGGCAGAAGGAGCCCCAGTCCCTTCCCAGGGCACAATCCACAGAGCCCTCCCAGAGCAAAGCAGAAACTCCCCAAGAGTCAGGCCAGTGTCCTTGGCCTTGGCAGTACCACTGCTCAGCCTCACGAGTCGCCACAGGATAGCCGAACTAAAACTGTGGGCTTCACCACTTACTATCAGTGGGTATTCCTGTAATATCTCTGAGCCTTGACAGCCATCAGTAAAATGGCATAAAAATATCTCCCCCTCAGAAACACTTCTGAGACTTAAAGATCCTTGTGCAAAATGTCTAGCACAATCCTGGCACATGGTAAATGGCCATGCCAGAACTTTCCCTACCCTTCTTGACTGTGCCTGGAGGAGCCGAGGAGGAGCCTTCTCCTCCTCGGTATCACACAGGTGGTCTGGAAACACCAAGGGCTGTGCAGGTGGAAGAGCCTGGCCTCATGACGCGGCTCATCGCCAAGGACCCCAATCACAGAAGTCAAAGGTTGGGTTGCAGGAGGAGGAATAAGTATAGGGGCAGACTTCACCCCACAGAGGCAGTGGGGAGACCCTGACATCACTGCCAGGCCTTCCTGCCTGTGCAAAGCTCAGTTGTAAAGAACAGATTCCCTGGCAGAACCATGGAATGCCTACAGACACCTGCACACACACACACACACATACACACACACACACACACAAACACACACACACATGCCCAGATTGGCAAGGAGGGCGTGGTATGGTTGCCCAAGTGCTGGGTCGGGAGACCCCGGCTTTCATGGTGGGCTCAGATCCAGCAGGAAACCACACGGTGAACGCCTACCCGCATTCTTTTCAATTGCTGACTGTCACCCAGGGTCTGCAGGAGCCAGGCAGCATTATCGCCATCCCCTCTACAAACAATAGGCCGGAGCCCTTGAAGCGCTTCCTCGGGACCACATGGCAAGGCAGCCCACTGAGCAGGTGAGGCTGTTGGGAAGTGGACAAACCCAGGGCCCAGCCTCGCTCCTCTTCGTGGTTTCTCTCCTCACCTCCCCACGCGGGGCCTGAGCCTCAGTTCCCTGGCTGAGAGCTGCAAGGGGAAGAGAAGGTAGAAGAACACGGCCTGCTGGAGGTTGCAACCACTCCTTGGCCCTCTGGCTACTGGGCTGGTCTGGCCAGTCCCTTCACCTCTGTCTAGGGGAAACAGCCCCAGAATCCCTAAGGGGCCACTAATCTAGAACACATTTCACAGGGACTGAACTTTGGGGGCCACCTTTTAGGTACAGCAGGTGAGGAAGAGACAGATACCACCTACAAGGGTCGGAGGAAGCTGACTCCCATCCCTTCACATCCAGTACTCAACTGCTCATTCATGGGCTTCTGTGCCTCCACCCACCCCGTGCCAGTAACGCTTGCTCGACGCTCCCGGCCGTTACAACTGGCTGATCAGTGCTGCGCCCTCGTTCAACACCCAGTCTGGCTCCTGTTCTGCAGTCAGAGAAATGACCCCTGAGGAGGAGTGTGTGTTTCATGCACATCCATGCTGCTGAGACACGTCACTCACCGTGGGCTGTTGATGGGGGTGGTGAAGGGCATGGCTGCCGGACTGCTGGGTTCCAACGCTGATTCACCACCTACTAGCTTGCGTAGCCATAGGCAGGCAATTTCATCCTCCAGGATTTCTGTTTCCTCCATGACTCACTGAGGATAATGGTGGTCTACTGTGCAAACCATGTAACATACTTAGAGTAGCTAGTTGGTAGTGCTTAATAAATTTTATTGAAGGTTATCGGTGTTTCTTGTATGCATTCGTATGACATTTGCAGTCTGCCTACTATGTGCAGGAGCCATTGAGATCCTTCAGCCTCAGGACCAAGAGCTGCAGCTTCCACACTCTAGGACCCAGGAGGAAGTAAGACAGGCTAGCATAGACACTAAGCAAAGTGACCCTCGATTCTCTCCTTTGCCTTCGTTCCTGCCAGAATGCTTCTCAGACTTGCAGTGTTCCACATCTGGGGAACATTGGTGAGGTCACCGGAGTCTGTCCTTGGCATTCTCCAGACTCTCCTCTCTGTGCGAACTGCTTCCTCTATTCTCGAAGACACAGAGTCATCCTGAGCCTGCTGTGAGTAGTGTTCTTTGTCTTGAGAAAAATTCTCTTTTATTTTTATCTTTATTGTTTTGAAAAAAAAAAAAAAAAGCTCTCCCTCAACTTCCCAAAGTGCTGCGATTATAGGTACAGGTGTAAGCCACCACAACCAGCAAATTCTCCTCTCTATTCATGCTTTCAGAAACCGTCAGGGTGTCCCTACTGCATGACAATAACATGGTAGGCTTTGGAGAAGGAATAGAGCTGGCTGATGCAGGATCCCTGCACTTGAAAGCCCACATCTCACTATATATATATATTTTTTTTTTGAGATGGACACTCACTCAGGCACCAGGCTGGAGTGCAACGGCACTATCTTGGCTCATTGCAATCTCCACCTCCTAGGTTCAAGTGATTCTCATGCCGCAGTCTCCTGAGAAACTGGAATTACAGCATGTGCCACCATGCCTGGCTAATTTTTGTATTTTGAGGGGTTTTATCATGTAAGTCAGGCTGGTCTCGAACTGTTGATCTCAAGTGATCCACCCACCTCGGCCTCCCAAATTGTTGGGGTTACAGGTGTGAGCCACTGTGGCTGGCCCTGCTATACATTCTGTTTTTCTCAAAAAGTGTTTATTGAACACTTACTATGTGTCAGGCACATGCATAGTTGTGAAAAGATGGACAGAGTGTTTTTCCTTCTGAAGTTTGCAATCACGTGGGAAATAATAAGCAAAGCATGACAAACGAGATCAGGGCAGAATACACGGCTTCGTGGGAGTGCACAGGAGACAATAGATAATAATGACAAAGGGAGATTAAAGTCGGCGGAGGAGGGAGGATGGAGGCTGCGGGAACACATAGCAAGAGGCCAGCTCTTGGAGGGCTCAGGAAAGCTTCAGAGATAAAAGAAACAATAGAGCATCGCTGTCGAAATCTCAAATCCTAGAATCAGGCATCTGGCTTCAAATACCAGGTTGTACTCTTACCAGGTTGATAGAGTTAACTTGGCCTTTCTAAGCTTCTGTTTTCACATCTGCTAAACTGGGAATAGTATCAGTCCTTAAAGTGCAGCATTGAGGTGGGGATTGAAGGAGCTGATCCATGGGGAATGAGCAGCACCATGCGTGGGCTTGACATAGATGGGCTGGATTTGAGTCTGTCCTTACTGCTTTTACTGAGTGAGATGTGAGCTGGAATTAGGGATTGCCTCAAGGTGATTATGGAGAAAAGCATCTCATACTCTGCCCTGAATGGAGTCCCTGGACATGGACAAGTCATTTCCTTTCACTGGGTCTTCATTTTCCCATCTATGAAATAAGTGGGTCTGATGATTTATCACTGAGTTTTCTTTCCACTATAAAATACTATGACTGGGCTAGACCCAGTGGCTCACACCTGTAATCCCAGCACTTTGGAACGAAAGTGGGCAGATCACTTGAGGTCAAGAGCTTGAGACCATCCTGGTCAGCATGGTGAAACCCCCTCTCTACTAAAAATACAAAAGTTAGCTAGACATGGTGGCAGGCACATGTAATCCCAGCTATTTGGGAGGCTGAGACAGGAGAATCGCTTGAACCCAGGAAGTGGAGGCTTCAGTGAGCCGAGATTACTCCGCTGCACTCCAGCCTGGGAGACAGAGTGAGACTCCATCTAAAAAAAAAAAAAAAAAAAAAAAAATGCTATGACTGTTATGCTCTGACCTTTTGAAGTCTATGACCACACAGAACAATTGCCCTTTTACATGGCATCTTAATGCCTATGTTCATGCAGACCGTGGGCAAAACCACATCCTTGGTTATGGCAAAGATGCCAATGTAAAGATCTGACGCAACTTGGAGACAGTGCTGGAATCTGCATAGGCTGGTCCCCGATGCTGGTGACCTCTCCTGTCTATGTATGCTCAGTCTCAGCACTGAATCTTCACAGCCAGATCATTCACCACTAAAACTACAGGTGCCCAATAGAAGTGAAGACAGAACTGTCATAACATGTATTCTGATTCAAGAGGCATGTGGTTTCAATATGCCCCATTGTGTTCGTGATATTGTGGTTGATACTTTATTGTCTGCCTTTCAACAGAATCCTTTCTCTAGAATTTTAGCCAAGTGGCCAAAACCACACAAATTTGACTGGATGTTGAATTTTTGCCCTCTGGCTTCTGCATGGTTTTAGTAAAAAGGCTCGTCCTTTGTTTTCTATCTTGTTAAATAGCAACAATATCTACCTAAGACAGAAGCTGGGAATCATTCTAGACTTCTGGTCCTCATGTTCCATAATTGGGCAGTAACCAAACACAATAAATTCTACCTCCACATGATCTTTCAGATGAGTCCAGTGGGTTTTAGCCTCATTGCTACATCCTGGCTGAGACACTCATAGTGTCCTTGCTCAGATTTTTGCAATACAGTTGGTTTACTAGTCTCCACTGACTCCAGTGTCTCTCCCATTTCAGGCAAGAACTTCCTAAAATGTATGTGAATGACCATTTCACTCCACTACGTAACACTTTTCATTTTTATTTTTATTTTATGTGAAAGAGTCTTACTCTGTCTCCCAGGCTGTAGTGCAGTGGCGTGATCTCTGCTCACTGCAACCTCTGCCTCCTGGGTTCAAGCGATTCTCCTGCCTCAGCCTCCCAAGTAGCTGGGATTACAGGAGTGCACCACCATACCGAGCTAATTTTTGTATTTTTAGTAGAGATGAGGTTTTGCCATGTTGGCCAGGCTGGTCTTGAACTCTTGACCTCAATTGATCCACCCACCTCAGCCTCCCAAAGTGCTGGGATTCCAGGCATGAGTCACCGCGCCTGGCCCTAACATTTTTCAACTAGCTCCCCATGCCCTATTTGAGCGGTTTCCAAACTTGAGCATGCGTCAGACCCATGTGGAGGGATTGTTAAAACACAGATTGGTGAGCCCCACACCCAGAGTTTCTGACTCAGTCGGTCTAGGACAGGACCTGGAAATTTGCATTTGTAACAAATTGCCGGGGGCTGCTGATACTGCTTTTCCAGAGACCACTCTTTAAGTACTACTGCACTACCCTACAAGACATAAATCCCTTGGCCTGGCACTCGAGATCCTTGACAATCTACACCCAGGATAGCTTTTCATGTTATTTTAAGTTATGTCACATACATATGCATCTAATATTTGTGGCTATCAAGGCCAAAAATCCTTGTAGAACAGAGACTTTCTAGTGTGAGCAGAGAATCTGGACTGTAGCTATAAAGCTCACACCCTTACGAAGCAAGTGGCAGGGATCAGGCAGAATTCAACGGGCAGCCCAGGACTTACCCATCCAGCCAGAGCCTGGCAAGCACTGGCACCCAAGTTTTGTCACTGTGCTTCAATGTAGATGCCATCCAAAATGCTGTCTTCATCTGATGCCTTGAATCCATGTGGCAAAACAAAACATCACAGCCAACTCATGATTTAAGCCAAACATAAACAAGATCTAAAGCAAAATAGGGTGGACAGAAGCCACATGGAAAGGTAGTTTAAAGTTATGAAATCTGGCTTGGAAACCACATGTTGTCTGAACTTGTAAACATCAAAGAGCCAGACGGGAAAGCTGTAATAATAGAATAATAATTAATAATAATAAAATCATGCTTTCCTCACTGTTACCCCAGGATATAAAATCGTTAAAAAAATTAAGATGTGATAGGCCTATTAAGTCATTTACTCTGTCCCCTGCTAGGGAAGATTGGCTCCATTTGCAGGATCTAAAAAGCCTTCTGTTCCAGGGAGGACTCCAGATGCCTAGAGGTCTGAGGGAACCTCGGCAAAGGTAACATTACAAAAACCTGGCTCACAGGCCGTAGAGCAGCCTTCGTTTCTCCTGGAATTCTGGGCTGCTGATATACAAAAACAAGGCCTTTTCCTCCCTCCTTGGAAGGTAAAGGGCAGCGCCAATCCACACCCTTACCAACTTGGCGTCAGCTGCCACCTCCAGGGGAGTTTTGTGGAGGATGGTGACTGCGATCCTGACGACCACACGTGTGTTCCCAGGGCAGGTCTCCTGAGATGGAGTTGCTGACACTGACCGTCCCTAAAGAACTGAACAGAATTTATCTTGACCATTTGGCCAACTTGTGTGCACTTGCCTGTTTCTTTTAGAGCTTGTGATGAAAACAACTTGAAAATTCAGAGTTAACCATGAAATAAATTATTCTTGTATAATAGACATGATGGCAACACTCAAACCATTCGTTCTTTTGTGGTGAATTTTCAAAAAAATAGAATAAATATTAATTTATCTTTAACCATCTTAGGAATAGTGTCCTTCCTGCCTCCCAAAACAGCAACAAAAACCATCTGGCAGACGGAATCATTGAATAATGCTTTGGCATAAAGCTGATTTTATAATATTTATTTGATATAAAGTCTATCTTTTCTGCTCTCATAATATGTATTCTCCTTTGTTATCTCATGCATCATAAAATAGGCTCTTTCCCGACTCAATCAGCACTTTGCTGACCTGTGAGAAGGGTTTCTTCCAACTTATATCTTAATCATCTTCACATTTTTTGAGTAGCTATTGATCAGAGGGGTTTATAGCATTTTAAGTTTCTCAGGGAATCATTGTAATTTCTTTTTAGAGCTGTGCCATCGAGTATGGCAGTCACTGGCCACACATGGCAATTTAACCTTAAGTGTAAATAAAATTACACAAAACAAGAAAGGAAATCCTTTAGTCACACACCTAAAGAGGTACTAAATATTCCATGGCAACCTATAATTAGTGACTACCGTATTGGATAGTGCAGATATAGGAAATATTTATTATCACCTAAAGTTCTATTGCTCAGCTGTGTTTCAAAAATTTACCTTCTTCACAAAGTCACTTAGTTCTTTTACTTAAAAATAAATCTGAGGCAGGCACAGTGACTAATACCTGTAATCTCGGCACTTTGAGAGACTGAGGCAAGGCATCACTTGAGTCCACGGGTTCAAGACCAGTGTGGGCAATGTGGCAAATCTGTCACTCCAAAAAAAGTTTATTAGTCAGGCATGGTGGCACACACCTGCAATCCCAGCTTCTCAGGAGACTGAGGTGGGAGGATCATTTGAGTCCAGGAAATCAAGGCTGCAGTGAGCTAAGATCGCACCACTGCACTCCATCCTGGGTGACAAAGCAAGACCCTGTCTTGAAAACAAAACAAAACAAAACATTTTGTTCTAGTTTGAGGTTTATCCCATGATCCTTGACAACCCCTTCCCAAAGCTCTGCTGTCAGAACCCACCCCTCCTATCAACTTCTCATCCTCTCTTTGACAAATAGAGTTACTTCTTCTTATGCCTGTAGACCTGGGCCTATACAATCCTGAGAACAATTCCTATCCTGGCAATCATACAAAACAGTTGCTAAAGTCAATTAATTATTCAGAACCAAACTCAAATTCCAACACTTTAATGATTGGCGTCTTGATTCCATTAATGTTTTTGAACATTTTCTTTTCTTTGTCCTTAGATACGTTTCTATCCCCTACTTACCGGAATTTCTATCACCCTGCCTGCTCTGACCTCAAATAACTCCCAGCTGCAAATCTTTGAGAACTGCTCTATCCTTTAGGCATATTCTCGGTGTCCCTTGGCCTATGGCTGGCCGTGGGTTCAATGTCACATAGGAAGGTCTGAACGATACATATCCAGGCTATCAGCTCTCACTAGTTTTCATCTCAAAGGTCCTATGTCTGCTCAAATTAGAACATGGCAAAGTAGAAAGGACACCACTGGCCACTGAATTCTGACCCCGTTTTTCCATTTCTAGCTCTGTGAATTTGGGGCAAGCTACGAAATATCTCTGAGCCTCCTTGGCCTCACCTGGGGGATAATACTAACAACCATGGCTTAATTGAGGATTATGTGACATAGGATATTAAACAGCCAACTCAGTGGTGAGTTTATTTAAATCTAGACGCTTAATAAATTCGTTCCCTTTCAATGTTTTTCTTTAAAAATATATGAATTAGTGGCAATAGAATAATGCAGCGGGTAGTTTGTGTTTTTTTTAAGCCATTAAAAGACACGGCTCTTAAAAGTAGATTTAATTAACATCTCGCTTTTGTTCACATTACTATAAAAGGTCTGTGTTAGCCATTCTCTACAAAGTTAATCGTTCAGAACAAACGTGTGTCATTTGAAATTTTACATGGAAAATAATCCTTTAAAAGGCCAACCTTTAAAAGATTTCAGAGCGAACTTCAAATTATTGAGCCACACCTTCTCTCTGTCCACTCTGGGTTTCTAATCACTAAGGTTATTCTTGATCCAAACTTCTCTGTGAACGCAAAAGCAGCATAGGCAGCATGATGCAGTGAGGAAAGAGCCAACGGCCTGAGATGAAATCTTGACATGGGCCCTTCTGGTTGCACATTAAATAAAATAATATTGGGCCAGGCACAGTAGCTCACACCTGTAATCCCAACACTTTGAGAGGCTGAGGTGGGCGGATCACCTCAGGTCAGGAGTTCGAGACCAGCATAACCAACATGGAGAAACCTGGTCTCTACTAAAAATACAAAATTAGCTGGGCCTAGTGGCACATGCTTGTAATCCCAGCTACTCAGGAAGCTGAGGCAGGAGAATGGCTTGAACCCAGGAAGTGGAGGTTGCAGTGAGCCGAGATCGTGCCATTGCACTCCAGCTTGGGCAACAAGAGTGAAATTCCATCTCAAAATAATAATAATAATAATAATATCCAAGAATGGCATGTGGTATCAGGCAGTGCTTTCTCCCTAAATCTGTGTATGAAATTACCTCATACTCCAAAGACCCTGGGAAACTCACCTGAAATAGTGTGATCACTGGAAAAAATATGCAGAGTCAGAATTTTGGCAATTCTTACCAATAATGGTAGGGATGTGTTGATCACTCGCTTGGGCCAAGCCCTGTGCAAAGTGCTTTAGCTGGATCCTTCCATGTCTTTAAGCTTCAACCTATGAGTCCTTCAGCAAATTCCACAATGAGCCCAGAGCAAAACCAGAATTCAGTACAGGAAAATCTAACTCTAAAACTCAGACTCTTAACTGCGGCGTATTTCTGCCTCTCCCAGTGGGCATGTGCCATGTGGAGGCCTCCTGACCCAGGAGTGATGCTGGAGCCTCACGTGCTGAGTCCAGTTCCCGGTTCCACAACTTGCTATCTCTGTCAGCTTGCAATTTCATCTGAGTACTGTTTCCTTGTAATGTAAAATGAGGATGATACTACAATGTTGGGGATTTTATATGACAATGCAATAAAATAAAGTGTGCAAAGCACCTAGCCACACAGTAGGCACACAGCAAATAGGGACCATTGGAACAAAGAACGAGCATGCCCAAGGGAAGTAAATTATTTCTTCACCCTGGGAAGTAGAACTTAGATCCTTAGACAATGATCTAAGTTCTCATTGGAGCAGTTAAGTGGGTGACTGCTTTAGCAAAACGGGGAACTAATTATAAAAGTGGAAGTCCTGGGAAAAGCAGGCTTTGTGCGTTCCTGCCTGGCTTGGTGTCATCAGCTGTCTCTGGGCCTCCAGTTTCTAACCTGCTGGGTTCTCTATGGAGGTTCTGAGGCATTTAAGAGAAAGGCCATACATTTTTTTAAACTGCTGTTTGTGAACTGCAACTTTTACAACAACTCAGTCCCTGAAAATCTTTGTGCTGATATTCCCTGAGGTCACCTGTTTTGCCAAGATGCCTGCTCTTAAAGGTAGAGTCTCACAAAATGATTTTTTCTTTTTTTTTTTTTTTTTAAAGAGAGAAAGAAAGAGGAGGAGATTTTAGAAAAAGAGAGAAAAGGAGAAAGAAAGAAACAGCAAAAGAAAGAAAAAAAGAAAAAGAAAGAGAAGAGATTTTAGAAAAAGAAAAGGAGAAAGAAACAAACAGCAAAAGAAAGAAAAAAGAATGAAAGAGAAAGAAAGAGGAAGAGATTTTAGAAAAAGAGAAAAGGAGAAAGAAACAGCAAAAGAAAGGAAAAAAAAAGAATGAAAGAGAGAAAGAAAGAGGGAGAGAGAATGGGATTCTTGTTTTATTGCCCAGGCTAGAATACAGTCTAAAAATGGGGATTAAAAACCTCTTTTATGCCAATAATTGTGTTTAACAATGGAGACAGGAAGGAATAGGGGATGAAAATAACAAATAAGCAGCCAACCAATATTTTATTTAAACCTG
>PVKP010020819.1:0-40153 GCA_004027715.1 Plecturocebus donacophilus
AAATAGGGGAGGGACAGTGGGGGGGGAGGGACAGTGGGGGGTGGGGAGGTGTGGGGAGATAGCATGGGGAGAAATGCCAGATATGGGTGAAGGGGAGGAAGGCAACAAATTACACTGCCACGTGTGTACCTATGCAACAATATTGTATGTTCTTCACATGTACCCCAAAACCTGAAATGTAATTAAAAAAAAAAAAAAAAAAAAAGTTGCAAGACAAGTTATAAAATGTAAGATATGCCTGTAGTTAAAGTTCAGTAAGTATTGATTTACCATCAAAAGTTTAAAGAGTAAACATGTAAATTTATGTATGCACAAATATTTCCTAATTAACTTATGGTTAAACACATTGTGATGAGTTGTAGATTGCCAGTTTTATAGATTAGATCTTGTTAATTGCAGGACAATCTGTAATGACATGATATAATTAATACTATCACAAGAGAGTGAGTTGTGACAAAATTACTGAGTATTATACAGATTACATGGATCCTTTATAGTTTTAAAATATTTCAACATTAAAGACTTTTTAAATAATAATTATAGAAAAATGAGTTTTTATATGAATTAAACAAAGGCCTCTGTATCAATTCCAGAACAAAAGAGATGCCATAGTTATTGTGGTTGACATACTGTGAAGGTGGCCCCTTTTCTTCCTCACTGTGTGGAGTTTCTCTCTATGCAGTCTTTTCTCCTGGAGTAGAGTAGGTCTTGTTGAAATGAGTAGTACATGGAAAAGATGCTAGGATATACATGATTATGTGTATATGACTATGTTACATAAAGCTACAACATCTGTTTTACTGAGAGGCTCTTTCTTGCAGGCTATGAAGGAGCAAGCTACCATGTTGTGAGCCACCTATGGTGAGTGCCACAGGAAAAGAAACTGAGGTGACCTCCCAGGTGACTGAATGCCACCAGCAACCATATGAGCAAGGAATCAAATCCTTCTCCTGACGAGCTTTCAGAGGAGATCACAATACTAGCAGAGACCTTGATTATAGCCTGCGAAACCCTGAAGAAATAAGTGGTGATTCCTGATCTACAGACAATGTGAGATAATAAATGTGTGTTGTTTTGTATCAGGATCAGTAGGATATGCATCTGTTAATATCTATCCAGCTAGCTATTCATCCATCGATCTAATTTATTATTCTATCACTATTGCTATGAATAAATTGGCTTGTATCTATTTATCAAATATATGAATGTATCTATGTATGTATGTATGTATCTATCTCAATCTCTATCCATCTATCTACCTAATTTATCATTCAATCTCCTCTATCTCTATGAATAAATTGACTTGTACCTATCTATCAGTCTATCTCTACCTCTACCTCTCTTTCCATCTCTCTATGAAAAATTTGGCATCTATTATCTCTCTATCTCTCTCCCTCCCCACTTCAGTCTCTATCTCTATCTCTATCTTCTCTATCTCTATCTCTATCTCTATCTCTATCTCTATCTGTATCGCTATCTCTATCTCATCTATCTCTATTAAAAAATTGGCTTGTGCAACTGCAGGAGCTGCCAAGTCTAAAATCTGTTGAGTAGGTTGCTGGCAGGCTGAAAACTCTAAGGCAAGAGCTGATGCTTCAGTCTCGAGGCATAATTTTTTCTTCCTTAGAGAACCCTCACTTTTGCTCCTATTGCCATCAATTGATTGGCTAAAACTCATCCACATTATTGAGGTTGATCTCCTTTATTCACAGTCAACTGATTGTCGATGTTAACCTTCTACATCTGTTGTTGTGTTGTTGACAGCAACACCTAGGTTCATGTTTGGTTACATAGGAGTAATTGCCTAGCCATGTTTGCCCATGAAATCAACCATCACCCTAATCATACATGGTTTCCTCCGGCTAAAGGTAGATGTGATAAATCCACAAAGCATGCCTGTGTCTGTGTGTGTGTTCTTTAGGAAGAGGTGGAAAGAGTATTTATTTTAAAATTATCTTTAAAATCTTAACATTCATAAACATATACAGCACCAATCCAGGAAGATTGTGAAATTCTAAAAAAATAAATGGCAGAGTCAAAACAAGTCTTGTTGCTTTAAGAGGTAAACATGCTCGAGCATTTAACATCCACATCATACTAATGATGATTACAAGTGTTAATGTGGGTGCATAACAGTGGCGGCAGCAGCGACCAGGCTCGTGGATCTGACCTGAAGGATCAAAAGTGGCAATGTCCCTAGAAATAAGAAAACTTAACAATACTTGGACCTGTTAGTAATTTGCCCGTGGTAGGTCAGGGAAGTAGGGCACTGCATATACTGAGCTTCCTCTCTTCCACCAGGAGACATTCACCTACTTGAGTTTTCAAGCCTAGACATTCAGAAAGAGTACATGTGAATCAAGTTTGCAGTTTAACCACTAACTTATTGACTCCTTCCTTTATCATTAACTGATTCATTTATTCATTGCTTATATTAAATAAGACCCTTAAATTTCGTTACCCATGGTACTGACCCAGAGGGAGGAGAGCAGAATTAGACACAAGTCCTGCTTTCACAAACATTCCCCTTTGGCATTTAACACTCTAGTGGGAGAGAGAATTAAAGAAGCATGTGGTCAAACCAGATTCTGATAAAGGTGATGCAGAGAAAAATTAGGTGTGCCAGGTGGGTGAGTGGGAGGGCTTCTCTGGATGAGGCAACATATTTATCTGTTTAACCATGTCCATTAGACCTGCATTCTCTCTGGATCCTCATGGCCTGAGACTTCATTAGGAATACTGGGGACAGAGACTTTGAAAAGCTACATGTGAACAATCATCGCTTGGAAGATGCTAAGTCACTTTTTACCTGCTCCATTATTTCCTGGCCCTATAACACTATATCCTGGTCACTAAATGGAGTGAATATTTTCTGAGTTCATAAGTCTAAAATATCTAATGTGAATCTAAATTTCCAATTGATTTGAGTAAAAATGCATTTGGTGATCATGCACTTATTCCTACAATTTCAGTTCGAGTCATTCTGCCTGAGGCATCATTTTGATAAATGGTCAAGCAATTGGTTCCCCCAGATATGATGGCCATATCTACGGCTATACATATTTGACAAAACACTATGCATTTATATGTGAAAATGCAAAGAAGAAATTCAGGTTTTAGAGAAATATACCAACTGTGAAACATCTCATGTGGACATCATCTTAAATCTCTGGGTTGATTCCAAATAAATCATGTGCTCACTTTTGCCATGAGCCTAGTGTCCAATACGTGTACAAATAAAAACATGAAATGCATGCAGGCTATCGAAAGATAACACGGCATGTTTCAATCGCCTCTCAGTGTTCCTTTCTCCCATGTCTCTTTATTAGCTTTTGCTCTACTAGAGAGTATTGAATAATTGAGCATAAAAACCATATGTCTTGTATTTTGTTTTGAAATAAGCAAGAATTCTAATTAGCAATGGTCCATGATAATGGTTTTAAAAATCTTCTTTCACATTAAAATTAAAAAGAATTCAATCCATTTTATTCAACATGCAGATGGATATCTGCTCACATTTTTCCTTGCTGTTTTATTTTTCATTATGTAATTTTATTTTAAAATCTAGTTTACTTTTGTTCACAACTAAAAATGCTGTCAGAAAAGTTTAACAAAACTTTATGCATATTCTGTGTACATATGAGGACTATAGTGAGTGTTCTTCCTAAACTAGCAAGATAAAAAGTAATATTATCTACAAGTTAAATTATGAAAGGGTAAAAAGAAAGATTTGTAAAATGGATGAAAACAGTAAAAATCATCTTACTTAAAAATGTAGCTTACTGAATCTAACTGAAGGAATTTAGATATCTAAGTATAAAATTTTTCTGTTAGAAATGAATTTTCTAAAAGAATGAATGCCCACCTGATGGACAACTGGCCATCATCCATTTAGGCTGCTCTTCATGATGATAACATTATGAGAGGGCAAAGATGGCCAGCGTTCAATGCTCTTATTGTGGCTGATCCTGCCTTAACCTGCTGTCCACCTGCACTGCAGTGGAGTGCGCATACAAAGGACAATAGAAAAAAAAAGTATCACTTACTTAATATCTGGATAGTAAATAATCCAATGCAAAACTGTGGTAAATACAGGGCAGGACTGATGGCTTAAGCTCAAGGATGGACCAGGGCATTCTTTGTCATTTCTCCTTCCATCTAACTTTTGGGAATATACCACTCTCTGTGGCCAGAAAGAACTGGGAAGTTGAGTTGGAGTTTAGTCAGAGTTCACAGGGTCTCCGAATCCAGCTATTCCCCCAGGGACAAAAATGCATGTGACACCCGAATATTTACTTATAATGCCCAGTGACATCACTGTTAGACATCGTGTCTTAATAAAACTTTGGAATCAAATCAGATTGCAGATAGTACATTGAGACAATAATGTAGAATGCAGACTATGTCATTTACTTTTTGTAAAAATACTATTGATGTCAGTGTATAAAGTAGTTACAAATGTAATTTATCATATGTAACTACTATATATGTGAAAAAAATCCTGATGTGTAAGAATAAAATCTAAGCTGTCATAATTTCTTTCCTCAGAGAAAAGAGCATGTGATGAAGGACTCTCCATTTCTGCTTTATCATCTTTATATCATTTGAATACTTTAAAATTTATTTCTATTAATTCATAAATATTAAATGCCTACATCAAATATTCTAAAAGAGTGTAAATAGACAATGTAAGGTCACACCTCATGGAACCAGAGAAAAAGAACAAACCAAATCCAAATCTAGCAAAAGAAAAGAAATAACAGAGATCAGAGCAGAGCTAAATGAAATTAAGCAAAAATACAAAAGGTAAATAAAACAAAAAGCTGTTTCCTTGAAAAGATAAACAAAACTGATAGACTATTGATGAGATTAACCAAGAAAAGAAGAGAGAATATCCAAATAAGTTCAAATGAAATGGGAGATATTATAACCAATGCCACAGAAATACAAAAGAACATTCAAGTCTACTATGAGAAACTTTACAAACACAAACTAGAAAACCTAGAGGAGATGGACAAATTTCTAAAAATATGCAACCCTCCTGTATTAAGCCAGAAAGAAATACAAACTCTGAACATGCCAATAACAAGCAGTGAAATTAAAATGGTAAGAAAACAAAACAAAATTGTTAACCAAAAAAAGAAATCCAGGACCAGATAGATTAACAGCTATTAGACATTCAAATAATTATTACCAATCCTACAGAAACTATTCCAAAGGATAAAGAGGGAATCCTCCCTAAATCATTCTATAAAGTCAGTGTCACCCTAATGTCAAAATCAGGAAATGACAGCAACAACAAAAGAACTAAAGAGCAATATCCCTGATGAATATCAATGAAAAAATCCTCAACAAAATCTAGTTAACCGAATCCAACAGCATATCAGAAAGATACTACATCATAATCAAGTGGGTTTCATAACAGAGATGGTTTAACATACACAAGTCAATAAATGTGATATACCACATAACCAGAATTAAAAAGAAAAATTACATGATCATCTCAATAGATACAGAAAAATCACTTGAAAAAATTAAGTATCCTTATATGATTAAAGTCCTTAGCAAAATTGGCATAGAAGGGACATAGTTAATAAAAGCCATCTATGACAAACCCACAGCCAACACAGTACTGAAAAGTGAAAAGTTGCAAACATTCCTCCTGAGAACTATAACAAGGCAAGGATGCTCACCTTCATCACTGCTATTCAACATAGCACTGGAAGTCTTAGTTGGAGTAATCAGACAAGAGAAAGAAACAAAGAGCATCTAAATCAGTAAAGACGAAGTCAAAGCATTGCTGTTCACTGATGATATGATCATATACTTAGAAAACTGTAAAGACCCATTCAAAGCTCCTATATCTGATAAATGAATTCAGTAAAGTTTCAGGATCAAAATTAGTGTACACAAATCACTAATACTGCTAAAAACCAACAGTGAGCAAGCTGAGAATCAAATCAACTCAACCCCTTTTACAATGGCCTTAAAAATAAAATACGTAGGAATACACCTAACCAGGAGGTGAATTACCTCTAAAGGAAAAACTACGAAACACTGCTGAAAGAAATCATAGATGACACAAACAAATGGAAACACACACCATTGCCCATGGATGGGTAGAATTAATATTGTGAAAAAGGCCATATTGCAAAAATCACTTTATAAATTCAATACAATTTTCATCAAAATACCATCATTATTCTTCACAAAACTAGGAAAAGTAATCCTAAAATTCATATGGAACCCAAAAAGAGCCCACATGGTCAAAACAAGACTAAGCAAAAAGATCTTATCTGGAGGCATCACAGTACTCAACTTCAAACTATACTACAAGGCTATAGTCACCATAACAGCCTGGTACTGGTATAAATATAGACGTATAGATGGATGAAACAGAATAGAGAACCCAGAGATAAAGCCAAATACTTACAGGCAACTGATCTTTGACAACAAACAAAAACATAAAGTAGAAAAGGACCCCCTATTCAACAAATGGTGAAGGGATAATTGGCAAGTCACATGTGGAAGAATGAAACTGGATCCTCATTTCTCAACTAATACAAAAAATCAACTCAAAATCAATAAAAAACTTAAATCTAAGACCTGAAACCAGAGCAACTCTAGAAGATAGCATTGGAAAATCTCTCCTAGATATTGGCTTAGGCAAACACTAAGAACTGTAAAGCAAATGCAATGAAAACAAAGATAGATGACTTAATTAAAGAAAAAAAATGTTTTACACAGCATAATAAACAATCAACAGAGTAAATAGACAACCTACAGAATGAGAAAACGTATTCACCAAAAATGCATCCAACAAAGGACTAATATTAAGAGCCTATAAGAAATCCAAACAAATCAGCAAGAAAAAAACAGATAATAACATCAAAAGTGGGCTAAGGATGTGGACAAACAATTCTCAAAAAAATATACATAAATGGCCAAAAAAAATGAAAAAATGCTCAACATCACTAATGATTAGGGAAATGAAAATCAAAACCACAATGTGATATCACCTTACTCTTGCAAGAATGACTATAATTAAAAAATAAGAAAATAATATATGTTGGCATGGATGTGGTAAAAAGGGATTGTGGGAATGTAAACTAGTACAAGCACTGTGGAAAACAGTATAGAGATTCTTTAAATAATTAAAAGTAGATCTACCATTGGATCCAGAAATCTTACTACTGGGTGTCTATCCAGAGGAAATGTCATCATTATTGGAAAAAGACATGTGTACATGTATATTTATAGCAGCACAATTCACAATTGCAAAAATATGGAACCAGCCCAAATGCCCACCAACCAAAGAGTGCATAAAGATGTAATGTATATATATATACATACATACACACACACACACAGACACACCATGGACGACTACTCAGCCACGAAAGGAATGAAACAATGGCATTTGTAGCAACCTAGATAGAGTTGGAGACCATTATTCTAGGTGAACTAATTAAAAAGTGGAAAACAAAACATTGTATATTCTCACTTATAAGTGAGAGCTAAGCTATGAGGACACAATGGCATAAAAATGATATAATAGATTTTGGGGATTTAGGGGGATAGGGTGATGGATAAAAGACAACACACTGGGTACAGTGTACATTGCTTGGGTGATGTGTGCACCAAAATCTCAAAAGTCATCACTAAGAAATTATCCATATAACCAAACACCACCTGTTTCCCCAAACAAGAATAAACACGTAAATACCAAATCACAAAACAGATCTATAATTTTTAAAAATTCATTAAATGTCTTAAAGTAGTAAAAACACTGTCTTATTGTCTTATATCCTATAATGATGATAGATATTTATTATATTTATTCATTCACTAATTCTTTGAAGAATCTTTGTTCTCCAAGGTAACATAGAGACATAGATTATAAGTGTTATGAAGTATCTCTTCAAGTCATGGTGAAGTGTTCTACACCTGGGGAATGGGACATAAAGGTGAGATACAAATTAATTTCACATTTTCAACTTTTATCTGGTTTTAAGCACATATATGGCAGTGAAAATTCAGTGATACAACACTTTAAAAAGTTCTAGGGCTTAGCATGACTGATTTTCAAGGTGGATATGTAAAGAATATTTTAAAATGAACTGCTATAAGCTCATTATTTCTTTTTATTTTCATTTTTTTTATTTTGGGGGTACATAGTAAGTTTACATATTTATAGAGTACACGTGATGTTTTGATACGGGCAAGCAGTATGAAATAAGCATAACATGGGGGCATCCATCCCCTCAAACCTTTATCCTTTGAGTTACAAACAATCCAATTACACTCTTTATTTTAAGGTCTACAATTGAGTTATTATTGCCTATAATAATCCTCTTGTAACCCTATTGTGCCACCAAATGGTAAGTCTTAATTCATTCTTCTATTTTTTGTAAGTTCATAATTACATTGTTTTTTTTTTATTTTTAATTTTGGTGGATACATAGCAGGTATATATATTTATGAGGTACATGAGATGACTCGATACAAGCATGCAATGCACTGTAATCACACCATAGAGAATGGGGTATCTATCCCCTCAAGCATTTACCCTTTGTGTTACAAACAATCCAGTTATACTCTTCATTATTTTAATATGTACAATTAAGTCATTACTGACTAGAGTCATCCAGCTGTGCTATCAAATAGCAGGTCTTATTCATTCCTTCTACTTTTGCACCCATTAACCAGCCCCACCTTCCCCTCACTGTCTCACAGCCTCCCGTAACCATCCTTGTAATCTCTATGTCGATGAGTCTAATTGTTTTGATTTTTAGATCCCACAAACAAGTGAGAACATGCGATCTTTGTCTTTCTGTGCCTGGCTTATTTCATTTAATATAATGATTTCTAGCTACATCCATGTGGTTGCAAATGACAGAATCTCTCTCTCTCTCTCCTTTTTTTTTTTTTTTGAGATGGAGTCTTGCTCTTGTTGCCCAGGCTGGGGTGTAGTAGCATGATCTTGGCTCACTGCAGCCTCAGCCTCCTGGGTTCAAGTGATCTTTGTGCCTCAGCCTTCTGAGTAGCTGGCATTACAGGCATGTCCCACCATTCTTGGTTAATTTTTTAATTTGTTTAGTAGAGACAGGGTTTCACCATATTGGCCAGGCTGGTCTTGAACTCCTGACCTCAGGTGATCCTCCTGCCTCGGCCTCCAAAATTGCTGGGATTACAGGCATGAGCTTTGGTGCCTGGCTGGAATCCCATTGTTTTTAATGGCTAAATGGTTTTCCATTGTTTGTATGTATGACATTTTCTTGTTCCACTCATCGGTTGCTGGACGCTTAGGTTGTTTCCAGATCTTGGCTATTGTGAACAGTGGTGCAACACACATGTGAGCACAGATCTCTCTTTGATCTACCGATTTTCATTCTTTTAAATGTATACTCAGCTGTGAGATTGCTGGATCATATGGTACATTATCACTTTTTCAGTATTACTATCACAGCATTTTAAGGAAATAATGACTGTGGTCCCTGTTTATAAAATCTGTCTCATTCTCCAAGCAGGGTGGCTTTGTGAACTGTGGTGAGGACTAAGCAAGGAAATATCATCTGTTACTTCACTGCCATGCTACTAAAAATGCATCTTACATTATTACAATTAATAAGGACCTCAACATTTTGAGTGTATATGGAACCAAAAATGAACTTAGGAAGTAATACTAGTATGTATCAGAACACAGCCTGGGCTTGGCATTTCGTTCAAATGGCATTTGCTTATTCTGTGACGTCCTTACTGAAATTCTTTGAATTTCACCTCTTCCCTAAAACTCATTGTATGAGTCAGCTAAATTGTAGGAAAGGGAGTTTCAGGACACTCTTAAATCCTCAAGTGTGAATCAGAAAATGTCAGTTATTATTTTATTATTATTTTCTTTTAAAATTTGTTATGAGATTCTTCTGTTTATTCTTTTCAAAAATTAATATTTTACTAATATATAAAGGCTTATACCTAAAATACAATACTATAAGTATTGTTTTATATTGTTTTGCTCCAGCAAGCCCATCTTAATCATACAAAAAATTTAATATTTCCTCCCTCCTTTCCTTCTTTTCTTCTTTCTTTTCTACCTTCATCCACCCTGCTTCCAACTACCTTCCTGTCACCTTATTTCTGAAACCCTGTATTTTCCTGAGGCTCTAGCAGTTATACTAATGGACTTTATTCTTACTTTTCATGGACGTTTCATTTTCGTGATAGCTGGTGAATGTGATATTTTTCTTTAAATAGTGAACATTTTGCTGACATTTGTTCTTCAATAAATGGCTTTAAGTGCAGCAATTAAACCTTGAAACAGCCTGCTGCACTATGCCATTGCTCTCTCTACAACACCAACTGGGCATATAATGCCCTCTACCACTAGGTTTAGTACTCTTACTTCTATCTGTCAATTATTTAGCATTCTTCACTTCACCTGTGCAGGTAATAACCCTAATATAGTTGGTTTCAACAGCAGTACATTAAAATCTTGTGAAACATACTACAAATGATAACCAAGAACATAAAGAAAAATATTACATAAAGTTGAACACAATGGAAAAAATGAATGGGAAAGTTGAATGAAATTTTCCAAAAGCAGTGTCAAGGGAGATAAAAAACCTTGGTCAACCTCACACTTTAGTAACATCAGATAACTGCATCAGCCTCTCGATACAGATCACTACATTTATGAGTCTTCCATCAGGGATTGCATATTTTGCTAATTATAAGTCCTCATGTAACAAAAATATTTTTACAGGTTTAATTTTTATAATAATTTGAAAATTCTTTATCTCACCCAATATGAAATTTTGGGAATCCCACACAAGAAATAAGGAGCAGCTGAGTCCGATAAAGTCCTCTTTGAACTGAAAATTATTTCAATATTCTGTATGGTACTCTTTCATTCTGCTCTGTTTCCATATAGAAAATTGTTACTATTCCTCAACAGTGAATAATTTTAATTGCATACACCATAATTTTTCAGTAAAAACAAAAAAAATACTTGGTTGAACCAAAGAAAATATCAAAAATGATATATTTTTATGTATAACAATGAGATAATATTCAATTCATATTATAATACCTGTGGGGGAGGGATTCCTATGAAATACTATTCCTTTTATGAGACGGTGTTTTGCTTTGTCGCCTAGGCTGAAGTGCAGTAGCACAATCTCGACTCACTGCAATCTCCGCCTCCTGGGTTCCAGCAATTCTCCTGCCTCAGCTTCCTGAGTAGCTGGGATTATAGGTACCTGCTACCACTCCCAGTTAATTTTTGTATTTTTAGTAGAGATAGGGTTTCACCATGATGGTCAGGCCAGTCTCGAACTCCAGACCTCAATGATCTACTCGCCTCGGCCTTCTAAAGTACTGGGATTACAGACATGAGCCACTACCCTCAGCCTGAAATTCTAACTTAATACAAATTCTGGTCCAAATAGAATAGAAAAACAATGTGAATTATTTTCTTCACTTCCCAAAAATCTAGTTATCACCAGTTTTTATTAAAGAACACCTGCCCAAAAAAAAGTGTGATAATTTTCTAAGTGTTTACATGAGAATGTAAATGTACTAGGAATAATAAAAATAATTTATTCTACATAAATATTTTAAATGATGTCGATTTCACTCTAATAGCTAACTTGAAGAAATTCTTCAGAAAGCCAATATGCACGTTAATTGAAATGAATGCCACTGGTTCAGTGGGTAATTCCGAGGCTTAGGTAAAGACAGGATCACCATATTTGAAGATCCATTCTAGCCCTTTCAACACTGGTCTGATCATTGTTCTCAGGGGAGTCTAGTTCTTTGGATGTTTCTGAAAGTTTATAAGAGTGAATGTATGCAAATACTAATGGTATATGTCGCTCAATAACTAAATTTAGCTAATGAAGTCATAACCAAATCTTTAAATTTAGTACATCCATTCAAATTTTCAAAATGCTCAAAACAAAAGATTACACAAATAATTTACAGGAGTGGACTGAGAATAGTATTTTGATTATTTTGATGATGATACAATAATAATTTGGCATTTACTGGGTGCCCATTCTACTCCAAGTGCTATGCTTTGTGATTTATAAACATTTTGTTGAGACCTTAACATTTTGTGAGGGAGGTTGATTTCCACACTGATGCTTGGAAAGTACATGACACTTGCTGGAAAATAGCCAGGTCAGTTGCCAATTCAAGATTTTATAAAATCCATGGAATCCACCTTAGAAGTTAATTGCACTTGTGGTTTACCTTCACAAAGGTCAGCTGGGTTGATTGTCTTCAAAAATGACTAAACTAAACATTAGTGAGCCCACAGATTTGTCACTGAATTGATTCACAACTATTTTACTTACTATTCTTGGTGGAGAAAAGGATTTATACATAGATCAGAACTGTTTTTAGAAGGATGTAAAGGCAAATTCAGGACGAAACTGAAATTACAGAAAAAAAAATGTTTGTATGCCAGGAAATCTGAACTTTATCTTATATGGCACTAGTGAGGTATCATTGAGATTAAAGGCTTTAGAGGAAAGAGACAGAGCAAGACGGTGAAGTAGGACTCTCCACAGAACATCCCCCAACAGCAACATCAATCTGAACAACTATTCATGCACAAAAATACCTTTGCAAGAGACAATCAAACTAGCTGAGAGATGATAGTACATGGTTTTAGCACAATAATAGCAAAGACTCCTTGAAGCTGGTAGGAAAGAAAGTTTAACATTACTCATGTCACTTTCTCTTGAACCTGAGGCACCACAGTGTAGAGAAACCTACTGTCCAATTGGGGAAAATTGAGGAAAGCAGGCACAGGACTTTGCCTTGGAATCCAATACTGGACCCACCATAATATAACTTAGCACTAGGCAGACCCTCATGGCTCCATCTTCCAAGCTGCTATCTGTGGACTAAGTCTCTAGACCTGTCCTGGCATGGGGCAGGACCACACAGTTCAGGCTTACGTGGCAAACTCTATCTTTAGCCCAAATCACAACCAGGCTGACATCAGTGGCCCCAGGCTCCAGATAGCCCTCATCAACAGGCAGGCCTTAGAGTTCTCTGGATTCAGGTGTGCCCCAGTCCTGTGCTGGTCATATCTGCCCCAGGCTTCTGGCAGGAGCACAGCAGCCACGGCTGCCCTGAGTTTTAAGGATGCCCCATAACAGCACTGTCTACACCAGCCCTAAGCTTCTGGATGGTCACAGCATAGCACCTGCCACAGTGAACCCTAGATGTCTGACAGCACTGCACTGCCTGCAGCTTCCTCCGGCTGCTGATATGCCTGAATGCTGCATCTGCTGCAGAGATTTTCCAGAAAAAGCTGGTCTGCAAAGACTAGAATAAAGACCTATTTCTTCAAATGCACAGACACTGATGCATAACCAGAATGATAAAGAATAATCAGGAGAAGATGACATCATTAAATTAAAAAAAAAAAGATGCCAGTGTTTGACCCAAGGAAATCGAGATGCATTAACTCTTTGCAAGGAGTGTTAAATTATTATTTTTAAAAAGCTCAGCAAACTTCAACAAAATACAAGTAATTCAATGAAATGAGGAGAGCAATAAATAACCAAGATAAAAATGTAATATAGAGTTTGAAATAATAATAATCAATAGAAATCCCAGAGCTGAAGAATGCAATATACTTAATGAAATATGCAACAGAGAATATCAACAACAGAATTGATAAAGCAGAGAAAAACATTTGTAAACTCAAATGTAGAATATTAAAAAAATGTAATGGCAGAGGAAAAGAAAAAATGAATGAAAATAAATGGAGATAGTTTACAGGATTTATGAGACAGTATTAAAAAAGAACACTTTTGAGTCATAGGAGTTAAAGGAGAAGAGAACAATAGAGATGGGAAGTGTATTTAAAGAAATAATGGCTGAAAACTCTTCCAAACCTGGAGAAAAATGTAAATAAATGTAAATATTCAGATGTAGGAAGCTCAAAGGTCTTTAATCCAAATAAGATCGCCCCAGGACATATTATAACCAAGTGTCAAAAATCAAAGACAAAGAAAGAATCCTGAAAGCATCAAGAGGAAAGGAGCAAGTAATATACAAGGCAGTTTCAATATAACTAGCAGCAGACTTCTCAGTAGGAATCCTACAAGCCAGGAGAGAGTGGAGTAAAATATTCAGAATGTTGGAGAGGGGAAAAACAAGAATATTGGCAAACGATAATACTGGACCCAGCAGAATTGTTGTGTTTAATACATTTCATCTCTACCTAGTTTGTTGTTGTTGTTGTTGTTGTTTTTTAATCACGAAAGGATGTTGCATTTTTTGAAATGTGTTTTCTGCATTTATTAAAATTATGGTTTTGTCCTTTATTCTGTTAATGTGTCAAACTGTATTTATTAATCTAAGTATGTTGAACCATCCTTGAATATGTGAGATGAATCCTAGTTGATCATGGTGAATGTTGTTTTAAATGTTGTTGAATTCAGTTTGCTAGTATCTTGCTGGAGAGTTTTACATTTGTATTCATTAGGGATATTCACCTAGAGTTTGCTTTTTTGCAGTATCTTTGTCTAACTTTGATATAAGGGTGATACTAATTTCATCAAATGAGATTGGAATTATTCCCTCCACTTAATGTAATTCAAAATTTTGTTATTTAAAGCTATTTTTAATCATTTTTTATGGCTGCATAGTATTCCATGGTGTATATGTGCCACAGTTTCCTTGTCCAGGCTATTATCATTGGGCATTTGGGTTGGTTCCAAGTCTTTGCTATTGTAAACAGTGCTGGTATGACCATATGTGTGCATGTGTCTTTGTAGTAGAACAATTTATAATCCTTTGGGTATATACCCAGTAATGGGATTGCTGGGTCAAATCGAATTGCTATTTCTCGGTCTTTGAGGAATCACTACACTGTCTTCCACAATGGTTGAACTAGTTTACACTCTCACCAACAGTGTAAAAGTTCCTATTTCTCCACATCCTCTCCAGCATCTGTTGTCTCCAGATTTTTTAATGATCATCATTCTAACTGGCATGAGGCAGTATCTCAATGTGGTTTTGATTTGCATTTCTCTAATAATCAGTGATGATGAGCATTTTTTCATATGTTTCTTGGCTTCATATATGTTTTCTTTTGAAAAGTGTCTGTTCATATCCTTCTCCCACTTTTGGATTTTTTTTCCCTTTTAAAAATGTTTTAGTTCTTTGTAGATTCTGGATATTAGCCCTTTGTCAGATGGGTAGATTGCAAAATTTTTTTCCCATTCTGTTGGTTCCTGGTTCACTCTAATGATTGTTTCTTTTGCTGTACAGAAGCTCTGGAGTTTAATTAAATCCCATTTGTCTATTTCGGTTTTTGTTGCCAACGCTTTTGGAGTTTTAGTCATGAAGTCCTTGCCTATGCCTATGTCCTGAATGATTTTGCCTAGGTTTTCTTCTAGGGTTTTTATGGTGTTAGGTCTTATGTTTAAGTCTTTAATCTATCTGTAGTTAATTTTAGTGTAAGGTGTCAGGAAGGAGTCCAGTTTCAAAGTTTTATGCTCCCATTGTGGCTTGGAAATTGGACCTTGTCAGAAGTGCAGTTACAATAATAAAGTGAACTTTATGATTAAACATATATGACTGGGACCTATTAAATTATGCCTGGGGTGCAAGTAACATGGTAAGAGAGCATGCATTCAAACATACCTCTGGCTTTTTTTTTTAAAGTATTTTATCCAGAGAACATATTTCTTTCCATGGTGACATTCCACTCTGCAAATTTCTCATTCTCATTTTCTCACAGGTTCAAAGCCCCATATTATACTTATTTTACAGATGATCCAGTGCCTCAGGTCCAATCCACTGAAATTTCCTAGTCAGGTGTCTCATCAGTTCTTCAGAAATCAAATTCGGAGAGCCAGCATATTTTAATTCATACCTAATGTCCTTTCTATTGTTCATTTTCACTTTGATTAGCTGTCTCTCAACATTTCAGGGTAGCTGTTTTTGTTCTTTGGTTTAGAAAATTTGGGTTATTGAAAATAGACTTTCTGTGTGTGACAGATTAACAAAATCTAGGTATACCAGTTCATCCCCACACTGCCATAAAGAACTGCCCAAGACTGAATAATTTATAAAGAAAAGAGGTTTAATTGACTCACAGTTCCACAGGCTCTACAGGAGGCATGGCTAGGGAGACAATAGAAACTTACAATCATGGCGGAAGGGTGAAGAGGAAAAAGCACATTTTCATGTAGTAGCAAGAGACACAGTGAAAGTGGAAGTGCTACACACTTAGTACACTACCTAGGAAACTGCAAAATTAGCACACAACAAAATTCCCCCCACAAAATGGGGACAACACATTGATATAGAACACTGCATATTCCATGTATTGTGAAAGGTCATTGATGATGTGGGCGCAGCCTAGAGAGAGAGACATTAACCTCAATAGAGATAGGTCAGAGCCAGTGCCAGAGAAAGAAAGGTCCTGTCTGCACCAGGAAGCCACTGGCGTGAATTGATTCACACGAGGCAGTCTGTGCCATCTGCAACATAGGAGAGAGTGTGAAATAAGGTAGGAGTGAGTTGGACCTGATTCTAGAAGTTGAATTCCAAGCTTAGGAATTTGAGATTAATCTGCTGACCGGTGGTAACATTATTAAGTATAAATTTATTAATTTATATAGTATATTATATTAATTATATATATTAAATATATATACTATATATAGTATATAGTATATTTATATTAATTTATAAGTATAAATTTATTAATTTAAACCAAAAAGAAAGATAAAAGCTGCACTCTAGAAAGGCTAGGCAGGGTGGGTGGTGTGTTGAAGCAGGAGAGAAAGTGGACCAGAGGACGGCAAGGGGAGGCTTTGCCATGGTCAGTCCAGGCTGTAGTCTCCAAGTTGAGCTGTATGGGCCAGTCAAGGTTGGGGACATTTTGTAAACTGTATGTACATCTATCTACGAATCACTTTTTAAAAATGTATTCTTTGCACTTATGATGGTAACCCTTGTGTATCATATGTGGGTAAATTCATATAGTTGTATTGTGAGGGGTTTCTCATAACCATTTAATGGTGGGGAGTGTGATCTGAAGACTGAGATTAGGTTGTGGGGAGGAACAAAGGGAAGGAAAGGGTGGATGCAGAAAACATCTTCCAGGTGCAGGAAAGGAGCTCATTGCTAAATGAGAATTTTGATACTTAAGGTGTGAAATGACATGAGTGCAATGAAGTACAGAATTAATAGTTTCTTAATGGGCAGGTTTTCAGGGCTTCTTGATCAAGAAATCAGATAATTCTCTTTCCTTATTTTACAAATTATTACCAAGAGGCACATGGGTAAGTTTACACATGGGCACAACTTCATTTGCACAAGAAAATCAAGGATGTATTAATTAGGTTCTCCTAATGATTGAAGCTGAATTTAAGTGCTTTTTTGTACATTCAAAAATTAAGTCACCGTTGTCTGAAACTTAGGAGAATTTGATTAGTTTGATCTTGGTCCTTATAGGACAACAAATGTCAAAGGCATTTCTTCACTTTAAGAAAAGTTTTGGACTTTAGCTTTTTCATGTAGCAAATTTCCTTATTACGTTAAAATATAAATCAATTTAAAGTCTTGGAATTTGCATAAAATTCTTCAGAGGCAGACTCTGAGACATCCTTCACTATTGAGCCTCAAAGTATGAATAAATTTAGGATTCTATTTTAACTAACAGAGGATATTAAAAGTTATACTCACTATAGAGATCAATTGAATCCACATTTTCTCTTCTGAGGCATGACATACGTATATTGCAAAAGTTGGCTTACAAAAGTAAAGCTAACATAGCTGGAATATTTAAATTGCCAGGCGAAGGAACTAGGAGAGTGCTAAAGGTATCAGAAGATAAAGCGAATAATTCTAGGACCAACATAGAATGTCTTTGACAACTGAAGTAAGAGCCTATGTATATGCAGCGCCTATTGCAATGGTTTTTCACTATCAGAACAAGGCTTATGCAATTCGCCTTAACTTCCTATCCCTTCCACAGTTTGAGTCTGATTCTGACCAAAATATGAAACGCTACAACGCAATTAATGCATGGCCCCAAACATCTGTTTTTCTGTGACTACTTACTCTCCAGCTCATAACGTTAAGAGTTTTCTCCATCAATGCCGATGAATATTAAGTTGAGACTCACAGTTACATGGTTTTAGTACATAAAGGAGTGAATTGGTGGCCTCCCAATGTGATCTCTTTGCAGGGAGACACCTCAATTCTCTATTTCTAATACTAACATTTCATTCATAAAATGCACCATAAGAATGCTCCTCCAGAGGTATTTAGAGGATTTTACAATTAGGTTTTGAAAATCACACTTGCTCCAAAGATTACATAGTCCATCTTCTCTGTTTTTATCATGTCTATGTCAAAGAAGAGTTTGCAGTGTTATCCTATCGTAGAATAATCCTTCTCTCCAGGCTTTTAAAACTCAATTACAATTCATATAAAGTGTCATTGCAAAGAAAAAAAAAATAAAAGATCAAAATACATTTACCCTTAATTAGGTCTGAGAATTACCTGTAACAACAATATTAATGCATTATTCTAACTGGTTTTTTGACATTATTTGAGAAAGCTGAGATCAAAGCTGGGGCCAGTCTATTTTTGAGGCTTAGTGGAAAAAGCAGAGTATAAAATAGAGAAACAGAAACTTAATGTAGTAGTAAATTTCTCCCTGGAATTTTCTCTTTATAGAATTCTCATGTGGCTGTGCCCTGCTATGTTGAAAGGTACCCAGAAAAGGAACTATGAGAAATATGTGCACAGCCTTTTCTAATCCTTAAAATGGGCAGCAAGAGAGAATATCTTTTTTGCTTTGAGACACAACATTCTCACCACTGGTAAAGAAACACAATCTAGTTAACAGTCTCTTCTTTTTCATTTTAGAAAATAAATAATAAAGTGTAGACAACTCCACTTTATTGTGGAAATTGTGGAAAGTGAAGAAAACTCAGATGCATTTGTTCCATTATTGCTCTGTAAGACAAGTTGAATAGTAGCAGGTCATCTCTATATATTCATTAGAAAGGGGGAATACATTTCTCCTTCATTATGTTGCATGAGCCAAGTTATATTAAATAGTACACTGGAGAAAAAAAATACATCACAATTAACTGGGATAAATTCCAGGAATACAAGAGTGGATCAATAGAAGAAATCCATTAATAGAGTCCATTATGTAAACAGGGCTAAAGGGAAAATCCTATGATGATCTTCATAGCTGCATAAAATGTGTTTGACATTTTTCGATTTTGAAAAATTTTATTTATAGAATAGGCATTGGTATAAATGTTGACATATATGTACATATACACATACATGTAGGCATATGTACACACACATATATAGAATTAGACATAAGAAAGAAATTAAAGGCATAGGAATGAGAATAAAAGAATCAAAACTGTATTTATTGCAGGTATTATAAAGTTATATTTAAAAATTCACAACAATCAATGGAAAATTACTATAATAAGATAATTTAGTAAAAATAGCAGGTCATATAATCAATAATCAATTTATAATAATCACTAGGTATACATATATAGCAAAAAGAAAATAAAACGATTTATCATACAAAAATTAATGTAATACATAAAAATGTAAGATGGTAGGCATAGGGTAAACTTTAAATTCTAGATTCTCTTGAAGAAATGAATTATATCTAAATGAAATAAAAACATCTCATATCTATTTTGCCATCAGATCTCTTTTGGTAATATGACCCAGATCTCATATGCCTCTGTCCCACCAGGTCTTGATAGAGGCTGCTAGAACTCATATTAGATGTTCGATAAACCTTTTTGAATAAATAGATGACTAGATATTCATGTGTGGATTCTTCAGCATTGAATTATTTGGAAAATGTCAAATATTGAAGTTTTTAATGTAGAAATACCAGAAAAAGACCTAGTCTGAGTCACTGAGATTTCCTTGAGATACAGAATTGACCATTTATATATGTACATATATATCTCACTTTTTATAAAACGAAGTGATTCTGCATATTATAAAATAACTTTTCTCCTTATATAATGATTTTACTTTAATTTTCCTTTAAATATTATGTTACCCTAGTAAGTTAAAATATTTCTCAATTGAATAATAAAGTTAAACCTGGTTTACCACCAACTTTCTGGTTCAGTGTTAGGCTGATGTCTATTTTTTCATGCTTACTGTGATATATAAAAGTTTCAAAAATTGAGATAAAATTTTTCAAGTAGACCTGGGATCTCCAGCTTCTTCAATGGTTATAGACATATACAGAACTCTCCACCCCAGATTCACAGAATACACATTCTTCTCAGCACCACATCACACTTACTCTAAAATAGACCACATTATTGGAAGTGAATCACTCCTCAGCAAATGCAAAAGAAAGGAAATCATTACAAACAGTCTCTCAGACCACAGTGCAATCAAATTAGAATTCAGGATTAAGAAACTCACTCAAAACCACACAACTACACGGAAACTGAACACCAGCTCCTGAATGACTACTGGATAAATAATGAAATGAAAACAGAAATAAAGATGTTCTTCAAAACCAATGAAAATGAAGACACAACATACCAGAATCTCTGGGACACATTTAAAGCAGTGTCTAGAGGAAAATTTATAGCACTAAAAGCCCATATAAGAAATGAGGAAAGATCTAAAACCGACACCCTATCTTTACAATTAAAACAACCAGAGGAGCAAGATCAAACAAATTCAAAAGCAAGCAGAAGACAGGCAATAACTAAGATCAGAGCAGAACTGAAGGAGATAGAGATACAAAAAAACCCTTCAAAAAAAAATCAGTGAATCTAGGAGCTGGTTTTTGTTGAAAAGATCAACAAAATATACAGATCACTAGTCAGATGAATAAAAAAGAAAAGAGAGAAAAATCGAATAGACTCAACAAAAAATGATAAAGGGGGTATCATCACCAATTCCACAGAAATACAAACTACCATCAGAGATTACTACAAACACCTCTATGCACATAACCAGTAAATCTAGAAGAAATGGATAAATTCCTGGACATGTACACCCTCCCAAGACTAAACTAGGAAGAAGTTGAATCCCTGAATAGACCAATAACAAAGTCTGAAGTTGAGGCAGCAATTACCAGCCTACCAACCCAAAAATGTCCAGGACCAGACAGGTTCACAACTGAATCTACCAGACATACAAAGAGGAGCTGATATCATTCCTCCTGAAAGTATTCCAAACAATACAAAAAGAAGGAATCCTCCCTAGCTCATTTTATGAGATCAGCTTTATCCTGATACCAAAACCTGGCAGAGACACAACTGAAAAAGAAAATTTCAGGCCAATATCTATGATCAACATTGGTGTGAAAATCTTCAATAAAATACTGGCAAACTGAATCAAACAGTACATCAAAAAGCTTATCCACTATGGTCAAGTTGGCTTTATCTCAAGGATGCAAGGCAGTTTGAACATACAAAAATATATAAACATAATCCATCACATAAACAGAACCAAAGACAAAAACCACATGATTATCTCAACAGATGCAGAGAAGGCCTTTGACAAAATTCAACAACCCTTTATGCTAAAAACTCTCAATAAACCAGATATTGATGAAATGTATCTCAAAATAATAAAAACTATCTATGACAAACACAGCCAATACCATACTGAATGGGCAAAAACTGGAAGCATTTCCTTTTAAAAATGACACTAGACAAGGGTGTCCTCTCTCACAAGTATTGAAAGTTCCGGCCACAGCAATCAGGAAAGAAAAAGAAATAAAGGGTATTCAATAAGGAAAAGCAGAAGTGAAATTGTCTATATTTGCAGACAACATGATTGTATATTTAGGAGACCCCATTGTCTCAGCCCAAAAATCTCCTTAAGATGATAAGCAACTTAAGCAAAGTCTCAATATAAAAATCAATGTGCAAAAATCACAAACATTCCTATACACCAATAACTGACAAACAGCCAAATCATAAGTGAACTCATATTCACAATTGCTGCAAAGAGAATAAAATACCTAGAAATACACCTAACAAAGGATATGAAGCACCTCTTCAAATAGAACTGCAAACCACTGTTCAAGGAAATAAAATAAGACACAAACAGATGGAAAAACATTCCATGTCCATGGTTGAGAAGAATCAATATTGTCAAAATGGTCATATCGTCCAAAGTAATTTTTATATTCAATGCTATTCCCATCAAGCTACCATTGACTTTCTTCACAGACCAGGAAAAAACCACCTTAAACTTCATATGGAACCCAAAAAGAGCCCGCATAGCTAAGACAATCCTAAGCAAAAAGAACAAAGATGGAGGCATCACACTACCTGACTTCAAACAATACTACAAGACTACAGTAATCAAAACAGCATGGTATGGGTACCAAAATAGAGATATAGACCAATGGAACAGAACAGAGTCCTTGGAAGTAATGCCACATCTCTACAACCATCCGATCTTTGACAAACCTGACAAAAGCAAGCAATGGGGAAAGGATTCCCTAATTAATAAATGCTGTTGGGAAAACTGGCTAGCCATATCAAGAAAGCTGAAACTGGACCTCTTGCTTATACTTTATACAAATATTAACTCCAGATGGATTAAAGATTTAAACATAAGATCTAACACCATAAAAACCCTAAAAGGAAACCTAGGCAATACCATTCAGGACATAGGCATAGGCAAGGACTTCATGACTAAAACACCAACAGCAATGGCAACAAAAGCCAAAATAGACAAATGGGATCTAATTAAACTCCAGAGCTTCTGAACAGCAAAAGGAACAATCATTAGAGTGAACCAGCAACCAACAGAATGGGAAAAAATGTTTGCAATCTATTCATCTGACAAACGGCTAATATCCAGAATCTACAAAGAACTAAAACAAATTTACAAGAAAAAACAACCCCATCAAAAAGTGGGTGAAAGATATGAATAGACAAATTTCAAAAGAAGACATTTATACAGCCCACAAACATATGAAAAAAAAGCTTATCAGCCCTGGTCATTAGAGAAATGTAAATCAAAACCACATTGAGATATCATCTCATGCCAGTTAGAATGGCGATTATTAAAAAAATCAGGAGACAACAGATGCTGGAGAGGATGTGGAGAAATAGGAGCACTTTTACACTGCTGTTGGGAGTGTAAATTAATTCAACCATTGTGGAAGATAGTGTGGCAATTCCTCAAGGATCTAGAAATAGAAATACCATTTGACTCAGCAATCTCATTACTGGGTATATACCTAAAGGATTATAAATCATTCTATTATAAAGACACATGCACACGTATATTCATTGGGGCACTATTTACAATAGCAAAGACTTGGAACCAACCCAAATGCCCATCAATGATAGACTGGATAAAGAAAAGGTGGCACATATATGCCATGGAATACTATGCAGCCATAAAAAAGAATGAGTTCATGTCTTTTGCAGGGACATGGATGAAGATGGAAACGAGTATTTTCAGCAAACTGACACAAGAACAGAAAGCTAAACACTGCATATTCTCATCTATAAGTAGGTGTTGAACAATGAGAGCACATGGACACAGGGAAGGGAACATCACACACTGGGGGGCTGTAGTGGGGATGGGGAGGGATAGATGAGGGTGGGGGGAATTGGGGAGGGATAACATTAGGAGAACTACCAAATATAGGTGACGGGTTGATAGATGAAGCAAACCACCATGGCATGTGTATACATATGTAACAATCCTGCACTACCTGCACATGTACCCCAGAACTTAAAGTATAACAATAATATAAAAAAATGGTAAGATTTGCTAAAACAAAAAAGTTAAGTAAGGTTAAACGAGGTTGTAAGGGTCCTAATTCCATAAGACATGCGTCCTTATGAAAAGCACAAGAGATACTGGACATCTATCACTCTCTGTCTAACTAGGCATGCACTGAGCAAATGGCATGTCAAGACAGTGAGTGGCAGCTCCTGAAAGCCACGAAGAGAGGCCTCACCAGAACCAACCCTGTTGGTGCCTTAATCTTAGTCTTCTAGTCTCTGGAACTGTGAGAAAATTAATTTCTGTTATTTAAGTCAACTCATCTGTGTGGTATTTCTTTATGGCAACCTAAGCAGAATTATACACATATTGTCTTCCATATTATTAGAAAAATTTCTCTTACTATAAACTAATTTTGATTTTTTTCATCATTTCACAAGCATTTGTTGTTCAAAGCCTTAGTTTCACATGCTGTAGTAGACACTGGAGATACAAGGCAGAATGAGGCCTTGAAGCCTGTATAAACCAGACCAGAGATGGCAAATACAGGGCTCTTAGCAGCTTCTAGTCTCTCCCAGGTCCTAGCTTCTAATTGATAACAACACAATTCCCCATGGAATTGAACATTACCATCCTACTAAACACAGAATAAGTACCAAGTTATCAGATTTACAATGCACCAGGATAAATGTGTTTGCTAGCCATGGTCTACTGCTATTGCAGAGACACCTGGAAGATAAGTTGTTTTGCCAGGGCTATGTAAATTTAAAGAAAAAAATAACAAAAATTATGAAAGAATGCCTTTGTGTGCAATTGTGCACATAGAATAATAAAGAAGCTAGGTAGGTCTTCGGAATAGTATTCTAACTTTCTGTATATTCATGGTTACCATATCATGTCTAGAACCTCAGACAGCTGTCATATTTTCCTATTTTCAGATGATCACTTTATAAACTAAATGATTTCACAACCTCTCAGCACCTTCCTTAATTTACTTACAATTAATGTAGCGGGGAGAATTTATATACCTTCTAAAATGCATTAAATTTAACTTTTGCCACTCAGTCATCCATCTATTATTGTCCCAAAAAGTTGCTACACTTCTTTTTTTTTTTTTTTTTTTTCAATGCAGTTTTGCTCTTGTTGCCCAGGCTGGAGTGCAATGGTGCAATCTTGGCTCACCACAACCTCAGCCTCCCAGATTCAAGTGATTTTCCTGCCTCAGCCTCCCAGGTAGCTGGGATTGCAGGCACGTACCACCATGCCTAATTTTGTATTTTAAGTAGAGACGGGGTTTCTCCATGTTTCTTAGGCTGCTCTCAAATTCCCAATCTTTGGTGATCCACCTGCCTAGGCCTCCAAAAGTGCTGGGATTACAGGCATGAGCCACCATGCCCACCCAAGTTACTACACTTCTAAGACAACAAAAAACTTTCCACCTGAAGTTTATTTAACCAAATTCAGAATAATTGTAATTCATTCATTAATTATTTTCATTTATCCTTTCTAAATTGGTAAAAGCCTTTTAGCATTTCTGCAGTACTTTTTACAAAAATCATTATTTCTGTCTTTCTCAACAAAAATTATTATTTTGCCTTTTGAAGCTTGCATGGGATCAAGTCCACACAACTGAAAATGCCCAAAATACTCAACCTAATTTTTTATTACTATTAATATAAATATGCTGTAAGAATACTTGAACTCAATAATGAGATATATTATTATAAATCTTTGGCAACTTGCTTTGAACAATGAAAGATAAGATGAAAATATCATTATAAACACTTATCTAGAAAACTATGAATTATTTTTCTTTTTTATTTATTTATCTGACTATTGTAAATAGCTCCACAGAATTGGCTAGGATATAAATGAAGGAAAACAAAATCGTGACAGTATTGCTTCTGATATGGCTTGGATTTGTGTCCCCACCCAAATCATGTCAAATTGTAATCATCACCACTGTTGGAGGAGGGGCCTGGTGAGAGGTGATTGGATCATGGAGATGTTCTCCCCCTTGCTGTTTTCACGATAGTGAGTGAATTCTCAGAAGATCTGCTTATTTGAGAGTGTGTAGCTCCTCCTCTTTTGCTCTCTTCCTCCTGCTCCAGCTATGTAAGACATGTCTCCTTCCTCTCTGCCTTCTGCCATGATTATAAGTCTCCTGAGGCCTCCTTAGCCATGCTTCCTGTACAGTTTGTGAAACTGTGAGCCAACTAAATCTATTTTCTTTATAAATTACCCAGTGTTTTAGTCTGTTTCCACACTGCTGATAAAGACGTACCCAAGATGAGGCAATTTACAAAGGAAAGAGGTTTAATGGAGAACACACAGTTCTACATAGCTGGGGAAGCCTCACAATCATGGGGGAAGGCAAGGAGGAGCAAGTCACATCTTACATGGTTGGCTACAGGCTAAGAGAGAGCTTGTGCAGAGTAACTCTCATTTTTAAAACCATTATATCTCATGAGACCCATTCACTGTCATGAGAACAGCATGGGAAAGACTTGCCCCAATGATTCAGTCATCTCCCATTGAGTCCTTCCCACAACAAGTGGGACTTACGAGAGCTACAAGATGAGACTTGGGTGGGGATACAGAGCCAAACCATATAACCCAGTCTGAGTTAGTTCTTTATAGTAATGTGAGAATGGATTAATATAGCTTCTATTTTATCCCATAGCTTCATTTTTTTAAATTTTCTTTTTTTATTGGCAATTATTGACTTATGTTTACTTTTTAATTATTATAAAGATTATGTGATGACAAAAATCTGTATCTTTTATATGAAAAGGAATACAGATGAAACATCAATATAAATAAGCAAAAGTAAACAAATAAAACAATATTAATACAGACAGACTAATTCAAGACCTAAAAAAGCATAATACTTTATATTGATTATATAAGAATATTCTAAGAAAGTCTATTGATAATTTTCTTCACTTAATAATATATGATTAAAATATTTAAGACAAAATTTGAGATAAATACAAGGATAATTTAACAAAAACACAATCATATCTATCTTAGAAACACAGGGAATAAATTAAGTAAATATATGTTTGAATATAAAGGGTTCAAAAATCACTTCTACATGGGTAAGCAAATATCACACATATATCATTTTGCTTTTAATACACTTAAAAACAAGGTCTTCTGGCAAACATCACATACATGTAATCCTATAGTCAATAAATTTAAGAACAAGAGCTCTTCACACACACACACAGATTGCTAAAAAAAAAACAAGCATATTTTTGAATCCCAAAAAGCAGAAATCCACAGGCTGCCATCATGGAGTCATATGCAATAAAGTTTGACTACAATAGAAAAGTAAGAAAAATAATGGTCTATAACTTACAAATGCACATTTCTAAACACATTTTTGTTGAAAGAGATATTCAAATGAGAAATTTAAAATTGCATACAAGCAAAAATTAGAACAGCATTTTCAGAAGGTTGTAAAAGCAAAATATAATGAAATGTTTGCAATTATAAATACATTTATCATAAGACAAAAAAAGAATGAGAAAAAACTAAAACAATAGAATAAAAAGCAGGAACATAACATTCAATGAAACAAAAGAATATAAAAGGGGAGAAATAATGAGGACTTGAGCAGAAATAAATTATATAAAAATTAGCAAAACAAAAACTGGTTCTTTGGAAGCTACAGCAAATAATAAATTTGTAAGTGAAAAGGATAATGAATGCCAGAAGAGAGCACTGTATTTTCAAAGACATAATTAATTACACAGAAGATCTATTAAAGTCAATAAGAAAGTTCATAATGATGGTTAGAATGAAGAATAACATAAAATACAGATTAACATTTACATATAGCAGCAATAATAAATTAGCAAATACAGTAGGAAAATCCCATTTATGTAAGCAATTAAGACAATACAGTTTCTGATAATAGACCTAACAAGAGATTGTTAAGAACATAATGAAAAAAGCAATTTTAAAAAGTATAAAATTTTCCTGAAGCTGAAAAATAAAATTTGAATAAAAGGAGAGAAATATGCGCATGAATTTGATTATAAGACATTATAAAGATAATGATTCTCCCAAAAGAGAGCTGAGATATCAATACTATTACAATAAAAACTTTAAAAAGTTTATTAGAAGGCTAATTCTAAAATACTATATACTCCATTGAAGAATCAATGCACAAGGAGAACAAGAGTAAAATGGCAAAGTGAGCCTACCAAAGTTTAAACACTTGAAAAGAGGCCAGTGCAATGGCTCACATCTGTAATACCAGCATTTGGAAAATGAAGACAGGAAACTGTCTTGAGACCAGGAGTTTGAGGTCAGCTGGGGCAACATAGTGAGACCTGCCTCCACAGAAAATAAAAGAAAGTTAGCTGGGCATGGTGGTGCATGACTGGAGTCCTAACTATTTGGGAGGCAGAGGTGGGAGGATCATTTGTGCCTAGGAGTTAAAGGTTTTAGTGAGCTGTGATTGCCACTGTGCTCTAGCCTGGGTGACAGAATGAAATGATGGCTCTAAAAATACAAAAAAGTAAAATAAAAATAGAAAATATTTAGCTTTGTAATAGAAATAGACAAAAATAGTAATATCAGAAAGTGTAGCTTTCTGTTATTAAAAAAGTGAACTCATGTTTCATAAACAATAGAGATTTTGGATATGTATATTTTGTATACCACTATACACAAATCAGTGACTATATATACACTTTAATAAATAAGATTTATGTTATTAGCTATCAATTCAAAATCACTCTTCTCATCCACTAGACAAGTAAGTTATAAATATGTGACATAAACATAAAAGAAACAAAAGAAAATATAGGAGTTTTTTTGTTATTCCCAATGATGGTGGACCACCAACCTATAGAAGACTAAGCCTCCCACCAAAACAGCTAGAAAATTCTGGTGAGGCGGCAGTAAAGAGGCTGAACATGGTATCAATGTCACTTTTCTTTTTAAACACATTTGCTGACTTGTAAGTGGATATTGAGAGTTGGGAAGCTGGTAAGATCTTTCAGGGTCTCACATAACAAGAGAGAGAAATTAACAATTAAGATCGGCCAAAGTGAAGGGGTCCTAGTCAATACCTCCAAGCTTTTACCTGGGTTTCATAAAAAGGTACATGCAAGGTGCAAGAGCAAATCAGAGATCAATTCACCCTCAGAAATACTAAACCTTTTCTTTAAGTCAGCCCAACTCCTGACTATATCATAGAAGTTACTTCCTACTCTAAGCAGTGACTGAAGAGATTGAGAAGTGAGCAGTAGTAACTTCAACATAAGAACTATAGGTCAGAAATCCAGACCTTGAGTTGGATTCCTTGAATGGTAATAGCCTAGGAGTACAGGCAAAATAGAAATTTACTGATGTTAAAAACACTGAAACTGTGATGTGAAAGTTGCATGTAAATGACCTTAATGCCTAATAATAAGGCAAAAAAGGTCTTCTCTGGAAGAAAAAAATGACACCATTAAGAAATCCAGATTATTTCTATAATTTTTGTATGTAATTTCAGTCATTCAGTCATTACCAGATACACAAAAGACATGAACAAATGATTGAAAATCAAAGTAAAATAAGAGACGAGAAAGTGGCATTGAATTAAAAGAACTGTGATTAAAATGCTCAAGAAATTGAGACAAAATAGAGTATTTTTACAAGGTAACTGAAACCTTTTAAAAAAGAGAATCAAATGAAAATTCTAGATCTGAAGAATACTGTAAACCAAACTAAGAATTCACTTAAAACATAAAGGTTTAACAGCAGATTAGACATAGCTACTGAAAAAAAAAAAAGAAGACAGTTCAATTTAAAAAATACAGACTGAAATCAGAAAACAAAATCCAAAAAATAAAATAAAGTAGAAGACACATTTAAGACATGGCAAAAACATTCTGCAAATGTATACTTGAAGTTTCAAAATAAAAAACAGGAGCAAATTTAAAATATTAAAGGACACAAACTTTCCAAAACTGAGAAAAAAGACACATATTCAAGAAACTGTACAAAATCTGGGAAGTATAAATATAAGAAAAAAAATCTCTAGATCTAGTATAGTAAAAATGTAGCTAGCCAGGATAAATAGAAAAAAAAAAAATCTTAAAGGAAGCTAAAGTAAACAGTATCAAATTAGCAATAACAATAAGAAAAGGCCGGGCGCGGTGGCTCACGCCTATAATCCCAGCACTTTGGGAGGCCGAGGAGGGTGGATCACGAGGTCAAGAGAGAGAGACCATCCTGGTCAACATGGTGAAATCCCATCTCTACTAAAAATACAAAAATTAGCTGGGCGTGGTGGTGCATACCTGTAGTCCCAGTTACTCAGGAGGCTGAAGCAGGAGAATTGCTTGAACCCAGGAGGCGGAGGTTGCAGTGAGCTGAGATCGTGCCATTGCACTCCAGCCTGGGTAACAAGAGCGAAACTCCGTCTCAAAAATAATAATAATAATAATAAGAAGAAGAAGAAGAAGAAAGACAGTTAATGCCACATCAGAAACATCTGAAGCTAGAAACAATAAAAGTATCTCTAAACTGTTAAAAGATAATGACTTCAGCTTGGCAATTTCTCAAGGAACTCAAAGTAGAACTACTATTCTACCCAGCAATCCCATTATTGGATATATATCTAAAGGAATATAAATCATTTTACCATAAAGACACATGCATATGTATGTTCATCACAGCACTATTCACAATAGAAAACACATGGAATCAACATAAATGCCCATCAACAGTAGACTGGATAAAGAAAACATGGTACATATACACTAGGAATACCACACAGCCATAAAAAAGAATGCGATCATGTCTTTGCTGTAACATGGATGGAGATGGAGGCCATTATCCTAAGCAAACTAATGCAGAAATAGAAAACCAAATACTGCATGTTCTCACTTATAAAGGGAAACTGAACATTGAATACATATGAACACAAAAAAGGGAGCAACAGACACCAGGGCCTACTTGAGGGTGGACGGTGAGTTTTGAAAAAACCTACCTATTGGGTACTGCACTTAATACCTGGGTGAGAAAATAATCTGCACTCCAAATCCCCATGGCATGCAATTTACCTGTATAACAAACCTGCACATGTACCCCTGAACCTAAAATAAAAGTCAAAAAAAAATGACTCCAGTGTGAAATTCTGCATCTGGTGAAAATATCTTTTTAACATGAATGCGAAAGAGCGATATATTCAGACAAACAAAAACTGTAAGAATTCAACTTCAGTTAGTCTACATTAAAACAAGTATTAATTGGATTGCTTAAGGCCAAAAGAAAAAATTTAAAATAAAAAGAAAAGAATGGAGAACATTGATAAAACTGCATGAATGTGATCACATTAAACACAAATCAGAACATCTTGAAGGGTTGAAAATATACACAAACTGAAAGACATGACAGCAATACAGAAAGGCAAGTGGGTGTAAGTGAAGGTAAAATGTTCCAAGAAGCTTTCGTTGTCCAGGGAGCAATAATGATAATTTATATGAAGCTTTAATGAGCCCTGGATACGTTATAATCTCTAGAATAATGATTAATAAAATAACCACTGTTTTTTTATGTATGTGTGGATGTCAGAGACAACCACGGTACCTGATATGGCACAGGCATTAGAGACATTACTTTCCCTGTGCCTTATACTTTATTTTGAAAATTTTCAATATTCAGCAAAGTTGAGATCATTTTTCACTGAATCCCCTTTCAGTCTAAGTTTCTGCTATTAACTTTGAACTGCACTTGTTATATCTATACATGTATCTATCCCTTGATCCATTAAACCGTTTTTTATGCATTTCAAAGTAAATTGCAGACATCAATATGCATCTTCTTAAACATTTCTGCATGCATATCATTAGCTAGATTTCGTTGTACTTCACCCTTGAACTACATAGGTTTGAACTGAGTGGGTCCACTTATAAGCGTTTTTTTTTTTTTTTAACCAAATGAGTATTGAAAATATAAATAATCTCAGGTTGGGAACTCCAGTATACAGAGTGCTGACTTTTCCTATATGCAGGCCCTACAGTGTCCACTTAAGTATGTGTGAATTTTGGTGCATACAGGGACCCTAAAACCAACCTCCGCAGATACTGAGGAATGACTGGTATTTATTTAGAGTTTTATGTAAAGTTTACATTCAATGAAATGTGCAAATCATCAAGTGTCTATTTGCTGAATTTTGACAAATGTCTGCATCTAGAGAAATGTTAATTTTATCTGAAAGAATATTGAGATACTGAAATTCATTACCAGTGCTACGGTTTATATTAAGTCACAGGGAATTGCATAGAGGTATAAAGAAAAACCACCAGGGAAAGCTAGAATCTATATGTAAGGAAATATAGCTAAAATTCAATAATTTAATTAGCAAGTAGTACTCATATTTTTTCATCGGTTTCCCTTTTAGAACAATAAGTGTAATGGGTTCTACTGTAACTAGAATTCCATGTCGAAGAGATAAAGTTGTTAACTTGATTTATCTATCAGTTACTCAATATGTTTACTCTGTACAAGTGTTACTAAAACTCAGGTTAATGAGATCTGCTTTAAGGTTCTAAAGAAAGCCAACAATTTGAGATAAATTTAATGGTGTAAACCATAATTGTGATGCTGGCATAATAAAAACATTGTCTGCATATAGGCAATATATACCTTATTCTGAAATATTATCAAGAACTCTCAGAATACTAATATTGTTAAAGAACTCAGTTAATTGACACAATACAGGTTTATTCTTTGAGCACTCTACTTAATTTTGAAAGTATTCCTAATTAAAATAGCCCCACAAAATACTCAATGTTTTCTGTTCAATAAACAAGCACTTTAAAAGTTACTTATGTAACTTAAATGCATCCACTGCTAATTCAGCAGCTGTCAGCAATAAGCAGTACATCATTTTTCACACATGCCAGTGAATAGATAGCGAAGCACGAGCCTCTTTTATAAAAAAGTAAAAATTAATTTGGTCTCTACATGTTGTCAAATCTTAGAGAAACAAAGACCTCATTTTACTTCTTAAAAGTGATTTTTTCAGCTTTGGTTAGAATAGAAGTGGTTTGTTATAAATGGTGTAATTTATTCTAAGTTCTTTCTCTCAGAAAAAGATATTTGTCATCAGTAAATATTAAAAAAAAAAAACAATAAACAGTTTCCACTTTTCCTCTTGCAGAGGGACAGAGAGGTGTTGGGTTTTGACCTATTTAATCCTATTGTCTTCTCTGCATTGTTTCTAGAAGAAGGGGCTGGATCTGCCCAGTTACAACGGATAAGGGTGATTCAGAGGCAGAATGCAATTCACATGTGCATTACTATGCTAAATGTTTGGGATTCTGCTTCTTGTTTCTTTTTATGCATATTTTAATCTACTTTACTGTCCAGTCTCAAGATTTATAAAAGCATAGTTTCAAATTTTGAGGTAACTACGTCAGTATTTCAGTTATATTGTAACCCTATAATAGAAAGTGCTAACAACTCAATTAGCTGCCACTAGAGGTATTTTTGGGAATGCTAGGCCATTTTTAATTCTATGTTTAGGTATATAAATAATGTTTAATATTGTAGTAAGAAGAGCAATATCTCAGGATAAATGATATGGCAATTTTCAACAAAGATAGCTTTTTCCTCCCAAAGCTGAGATTACACAACTCTCCCACATTTTCCTGCTTAAAATGTATAAACACATAAAAATTGAAGGACTAACAAGCCCATAAGGTTTGTGGAAATGAGATTAAAGCTTAGTTTTTCATATTCCATGTCAATAGCCCTGAACAAGCAAAATGGCTCACCTCAGGATCTTCAGTCTAATCACAAAATTCAGAGTCATTAATCCCAGATGAGATTTGTAGAGAAGTTCTCTGTGTTTTCTCATGAAGTCATTTTAAATTCCATCCTGGGAGAATTAAGAGTCTATCTTTCAGCATCCCTGAGCATGAGATCATGATCATGAGATCATGAGATACGATTCACAGGCATTTACAGAGAATACTAGTAGGACTTGTTCACATTCTTGTGCTAAAGCACTTAGCACTTACCTTTCCATGATTTGCTTTTTCTGTAAGCAACCTAAATGTAAGCCCTGATATTGGGATCATCAAATGCTTCTTCTATAAAGATTTTCAAGTTACATTTACAAAATGCAAATCACATTAAATTTTATATGTTCTTTCATTAACTTAATTTTAAATGTAACATATTTGTTGAGCAATTGTGGAAGGTGAAGAACTCTGTGAAGATTCATGTAGTTGCACTTAAAGAAATGAATAAATTAAAAAAACATAATGCATGAAGTCTACATAGCTGAGAAATAAGGTCTTTAATACAAAAAGAGCTTGAGAACTTTCAGCAAATGTAAGCATAAATATAAAGAAGTGTCTGTAGCAATAAACATACCACCTTTCTTAGAAACTACATGTATGTTCAATCTATCGGCAGAGCTATAAATTCTAAACCCAAATGTATCACCAATCCTTTTTACTTCATTCTACGTTCACAGTCTTTCTATTTGGACTATTGCAACTATTTCCTAATATACTTTCCAGCTTTCATTCTTAATCATTCACCTCAATCATATCGTCACATAGAAAAGTGAGTTTTAATAAGCATGTATTATGTCATGTTGTTCTTCTACTTAGTCTATCAATGTCTATATAAATGGTGTCATGGTACTATGGTATGAATGTTTGTACTCCCTAAAATCCATGTGTTGAAACCTAGTCCCCGGGTGTGATAGTAAAAAGAGGCACAGCTTTGGGGAAGTGACTATATCAAGACAGTGGAGCTGTTATGAATGGGATTAGAGTCCTTATAAAAAAATAAAAAGACCCAAGTGGGCCAGGTGAGGTGGCTCATGTCTATAATCCCAGCACTTTGAGAGGCTGAGAACAGCAGATCACTTGAGGTCAGGAGTTTGAGAACGGCCTGGCCAATATGGTGGCACCCTGTCTCTACTAAAAATATGAAAATTAGCCGAGTGTGGTGGCGTGTCCCTGTAGTCCCAGCTACTCATGAGGCCGAGAGAGGAGAATCACTTGAACCTGTGAGGCAGAGGTTGCAGTGAGCCAAGATCTCACATTGCACTCCAGCCTGGAAGTCACAGGGAGACTCCATCTCAAACAAAACAACACCCAAGGAAGCTCATTATCTTTGCCACCACCTAGGGACATAGCAAGAAGGGGTCATCTATGAGAAAACAGGCCCTCAATAGATATTGAATCTGCCAGTAACTTGATATTGGACTGCCCAACCACTAAAACTGTGAGAAATAAATTTATTCTTCATAAGCCATCTGAAGAATAAAATACAAATTTCTAAACTTGAACTACCTGATCTTTACTTCCCTCTGTAATTCCATCTCCCAATATTCCCTGTTCCGTACAGTAAAAGCTTGATGTGTAAAATATAAATTGTGTAGTTCTTTATAAGGAAGGTTCCTTCTTGATGTTTAGGTCTTAGCTTAAATTGTTTCTCCTCACAGACAGCTTTCCTGAACACTTGCTAGGATTAATTGCGGCTACATAGAACCAAAATAAAACAAAAAGCAAATAGATACATATGTTAAGAAATAAAAATGGGCTTCTTACATATTATGGGCAGGCAATACAGGATTGAGATGTTGGCTAGTTCTGTCTAACTACTTGATTATGTCAGTGGACAGGGACACGTTCTATTTTAAATGTTATATCTTAGCAAAGAGGGTGCACCTTCTAGCTGAGTTAACCCTGTTTTTCTATTTTACCAACATTTTACTCTGAAAGATTTTTTTAAAGTATCTATTAGCAATTTGTATTTGTAATGTGTTATTAACTAATACAACGATTAATACTTAATATAAAATATTTATTAAAATGTTTGTACATCTTGAAACTTACTAGGGAGGAGAAAAAGAAGGGTTACTCATGAAAAGTAATTGATGGATAATATTCAAAATATATAACAAGAGGATGATAGAACTGAGAACCTGGAGGAGAGAGCAGTGGAACAATGGATCGGCGAGACCAGCGCCCATCAGCTGTTATTAGCCCTGACTTTCCCCAAAGCAACCATTTAACTCAGGAGTATGCTGTTAAATGAAAGCTCTATGGCAAAAGATTCTGAAGAGGGCCTATCTTTTGCTGGTTGCCCAAAGGAGGAGGAACATATTTGGGAAAAGTGAAGTCAGACTGTGGACTTCTCCAAGTGGACAATCCAGAGGAGCCCAGGAGAGAGATGTGGTATCCAGACATACATTCGGAGGGCAGAACACACATTTGGTCACCGAAGTTCTAAAGAGCAGGCCTTCTAAAGAGCAGGTCCGTTTTCTTGGGCGGCACCTGTTAAGTGGGAAATTCAGATTCAGCAGGATTGAGTGAAGCCTGAAATTCACATTTCTGACAACTTCACAAATTAGGCGTATGCTAGTCCACAGACCATGATTTGAATAGCAAGGTTTCCTGCTGGTGGTTGGGAGACAAGGGAAATTAGGACACTGAGGAATCTATTTTTAAAGGGAGAAGTAAGAAAAGAGGAGGCAGCAAGGAGACTGAGACAATGCAACATGAAAGGTAGAAAGAAGTCAAGGAGATATTGATGTCAATCGAAGTCATATTTTTGTGGCTTTTTTTCTTTCAGTTTATATTAACTAAAATTAACCAGCATTTGAGTAATTCTTTATAGTAGCTTGATTTTTCTAAATAATTTTTGTTGTTGTTCTTATTAAGGTCAAAAGACACAAAAAAAATTGCTCACTCCTTGTTTCAGACAGAATACTGGTCCTCATCGGGTAAACATATTTTATCCAGCATCTAACACCTAAAAAAAGGATGTTGCTTTGTAAGCGATTAAAATCCAATTCAGAACAACTGGTGCCACAAGAAACAATACTGCATTATAGAATTGACGGAGGAGTCAAAAACCCAGCTGCAGGGAGGGTGTTGCTGCTGGGCCTCCACGTTAACTAAACGTTGGACCTTGGATCCTTTCATAACCTCAGCACACAGATGTAATTCTCTTAGTCAACATAACCTTTCTCTTCATGGAGTGATAGGGTTTCCAAGTTCAGTATATATTTTAAAACTATTGTCTCCTATATGGCAAAATATCAAGAAAACAATGATCTAATCCGTCATAGCCAGTATCAGGATTATGTAAGAGAGAGAAATGGTCCAGGACTCATATGGTTAGAGCTTGAAAGGGAGCAGTTGTCAGAATATGGGAAAAATGAGGGAGAAATTAGGCAAATCAGGCAGATGAGTGCTGGGCCAGAGAACAAAATGTATCCACTATAACAAAAAAACATAAACACAGGCACTATTTTTATATCTCCTGATGTTAATGTATGAAATTACTAATAGAGGTTATATAGGTTCTCAAAAAGTATAGGATTAGGTAGACATGTAGGAATTTAATACCATGTCATTGATGTATATGTGCTAATGAATGAATGGAGTTACTTTGAAACAATGAATGTATACACAAACAAATATCACTCACATTCACTGAGAATAAAATTTATATCTTTTCTGAAAACTGGTGTGTTTTCCATATAGCAGGAAGTTGCCAAAATATTTGTGACCCTTCTATCTATAGTTACAACCTTACATTCAAGAAAGAGCAACATTACCCACTGCATGCAATAAATGAAAATTTAACCGTATTTATAAGAAACAGTTAAAATTAGCGTATAGTAAACATAATCTTTTTGAATTTTTCAAATGAGAATTTAAAAAGACTGATGTTGAAAAATAGGTAAAAGTGATAGATTTTTATCAGAATATCAAAAGCTTCAAAACAGTTTCTAGGATATAGCTACTAAAAATGCTCTAAAAATTTCCATGTAGACATTTCAGCAGTTCAGGAGTATTCGTAGTGCATTTGCACTTCTTTTCTCTGCTTCCAGCTATGAGCTTGAAATTGTTTCCTTCGGGGAACCGAAAATCCTTCCTAGAACTTTGCTTTTCTCTCTATTTTATCACACATCTCATCTTGCTAAGAGACCAAATCCATATCTAAATACTAATGTGATAATCTATTTATCAGGAAAAAAAAGTGATATCTTTTATATGAATTTGAATGGATGGAGACATTTTAAATTTCACCTGGCATACGAGAGCATAGTTTGGAAACAATAAGTCAGAAGAGAATCTCCAGAGCATACTCATGTATGCCAACTGGAGGTTAGATTTAAATAATTAGTGAAATCATTTGTAGGCTAGAAAGATGATGTCTCTGCTCTGCACATTACTGCTGCAGAGATGAAATCCGGAAAGTTGTCTTCCAGGAATTTTAAGATCTAACACCTTGATTGAGCCATAGGAAATTTTATCTTCAATTAAGAGTGGAGGAAGAAGAACGTGTGCTCACCTGTGGTGTGTCTTGTTCCACGTTCACACCATGCTGCAAACAGACACATTTAAATAAAGGAAATTCAAGACAGACCTGAGGGCGGAGGGAGAAGAATGCGTGCTCACCTGTGGTGTGTGTTATTCCACGCTCACTCCGATCTGCATACGGACACATTTATATAGAGGAAATTGAAAGAGATAGATTTGAGGGCGGAGGAAGAAGAAAGTTCTCACCTGTGGTGTGTGTGTTGTTCCACGCTCACTGCGCCCTGCATACGGACACATTTAAATAAATAAAGGAAATTCATCAAGATAGATTTGAGGGCGGAGGAAGAAGAATGTGTGCTCACCTGTGGTGTGTGTTGTTCCACGTTCACTCCATGCTGCAAACAGTCACATTTAAATAAATAAAGGAAATTCATTGAGATAGGTTAGAGGCCGGAGGAAGAAGAATGTGTGCTCACCTGTGGTGTGTGTTGTTCCACGCTCACTGCACCCTCCATACAGGCACGTTTAAATAAATACAGGAAATTCATGGAGGTAGATTTGAGGGCGCAGGAAGAACGTGTTCTCACCTGTGGTGTGTTTTGTTCCATGCTCACTCCACCGTGCATACAGACACATTTAAATAAATAAAGGAAATTCATCGAGATAGATTTGAGGGCGGAGGAAGAACGTGTCCTCACCTGTGGTGTGTGTTGTTCCATCCTCACTCCACGCTGCATACAGTCACATTTAAATAGAAGAAATTGATAGAGATACATTTAAGGGCGGAGAAAGAAGAACTTGTGTTGACCTGCGGTGTGTGTTGTTCCATGCTCACTGTGCCCTGCATACGGAAACATTTAAATAAATAAAGGAAATACATTGAGATAGATATGAGGGTGGAGGAAGAAGAACGTGTACTCACCTGTGGTGCGTGTTGTTCCATGCTGACTCTGCCCTCCATACGGAGTCATTTAAATAGAAGAAATTGATGGAGATACCTTTGAGGACGGAAGAAGAAGAACTTGTGTTGACCTGTGGCGTGTGTTGTTCCATGCTCACTGCGCCCTGCATACAGAAACATTTAAATAAATCGGGAATTCATTGAGCTAGCTTTGAGGGTAGAGGAAGAAGAACGTCTGCTCACCTGCGGTGTGTAATTCCAAACTCACTCCATGCTGCATATGGACACATTTCAATAAATAAAGGAAATTCACTGAGGTAGGTTTGAGGGCGGAGAAAGAAGAACGTGTGCTCACCTGTGGTGTGTGTTGTTCCACGCTCACTGCATGCGGCATACAGGCACGTTTAAATAAATACAGGAAATTCATGGAGGTAGATTTAAAGGCGGAGGAAGAAGAACGTGTCCTCATCTGTGGTGTGTGTTGTTCCATCCTCACTCCACGCTGCATACAGTCACATTTAAATAGAAGAAATTCATAGAGATACATTTGAGGGCGGAGAAAGAGGAACTTGTGTTGACCTGTGGTGTGTGTTGTTCCATGCTCTCTGCGCCCTGCATACAGAAACATTTAAATAAATAAGGGAAATTCAGTGAGATAGATTTGAGGGTGGAGGAAGAAGAACGTGTGCTCACCTGTGGTGTGTGTTGTTCCACGCTCACTCCGAGCTGCAAACAGACACATTTAAATAAATAAAGGAAATTCGTCAAGACAGATTGAGGGCAGAGGGAGAAGAATGTGTGCCCACATTTCATGTGTGTTATTCCACACTCACTCCGCTCTGCATATGGACACATTTATATAGAGGAAATTGAAAGAGACAGATTTCAGGGCAGAGGAAGAAGAAAGTTCTCACCTGTGGTATGTGTTGTTCCACGCTCACTGCGCCCTGCATACGGACACATTTAAATAAATAAAGGAAATCATCAAGATCGATTTGAGGGGGAAGGGAGAACGTGTGCTCACCTGTGATGTGTGTTGTTCCACGCTCGCTCTGCTCTGCATATGGACACATTTATATAGAAGAAATTGATGGAGATAGATTTTAGGGTGGAGGACGAAGAAAGTGTGCTCACCTGTGGTGTGAGTTGTTGCACACTCACTCCATGCTGCAAACAGACA